>JAQQSY010000045.1:0-101294 GCA_028646535.1 Procyon lotor
TTAGTCTCTTATATTATTTAATTATATTAATTAAAGACTTAATTAGACTTTAAGCCAAAGACTATAATAAGAGATGAGGACGGACACTATATCATACTTACAGGGACTGTCCAACAAGAAGATCTAATAATTGTAAATATCTATGCCCCTAACGTGGGAGCAGCCAATTGTATAAACCAATTAATAACAAAGTCAAAGAAACACATCAACAATAATACAATAATAGTGGGAGACTTTAATACCCCCCTCACTGAAATGGACAGATCATCTAAGCAAAAGATCAACAAGGAAATAAAGCTTCTAAATGACACACTGGACCAGATGGACATCACAGATATATTCAGAACATTCCATCCCAAAGCAACGGAATACACTTTCTTCTCAAGTGCAAATGGAACATTCTCCAGAATAGATCATATCCTGGGATGTATATACAATGGAATACTATGCACCCATAAAGAGAAACAAAATCTGGCCATTTGCAATGACGTGGATGGAACTGGAGGGTATTATGCTAAGCGAAATAAGTCAGAGAAAGACAGTTACCACATGATCTCTCTGATATGAAGAATTTGAGAGGCAAGGTGAGAGTTTGGGGGGTGGAGGAGAAAAATGAAACATGAAGGGATGGGGAGGGAGACAAACCATAAGACTCCTAGACTCACGAAATGAACTAAGGGTGGCTGGGAGGTGGGGGGGTAGGGATAGGGTGGCTGCGTTGTGGACATTGGGGAGGGTATGTGCTATGTTAAGTGCTGTGAAATATGTAAGCCTGACGATTCACAGACATGTACCCTGGGGCAAATAATATATTATATGTTAATTAAAATTAAAAAAAAAAAAAGAAGTTCAGCTGAACAGATATACATAATAAATGTCAAACTGGATTGAGTCAGATTTCCTAGTAGCCAATCTTAACAGTAGCTCAATATGGGGAGTAGAACAATGTCTCCCTAAAGATGTCCTAATCCTCGGAACCTGTGAATTTGTTACCATAATATGGCAAGAGGGCATTAAATTTGCAGGTGCTATTAAAGCTGCTAATTATCAGCATTTAAGATTGATCATCCAGTTGGACCTAATCTGATTATCAGTGTCCTTTAAAAATTCAAGAGGGAGCTAATGCAAAGACCAGAGAGATGAGATATAAAAACAACTCCAACTACTGTTGCTGACTTTGAAAACTCAGGAAGGAGGCCATGAGCCAAAGTATATAGGCACTTTCTAGAAGCTGAAATTCTCACCTAAAGTATCCAGAAAGAAATGAAGCCTAGCTGATACTATACTCAGCCCAGTAAGACCCATATCGGGCTTGTGACCTACAGAACTGTAAGATAATAAACTCGTGTTGTTTTCAGCCATTATGATTGTGGTTTTTAGTTACAGAAGCAGTAGAAAACTAATACACTACATGGGTAAAATTTTATTAAATGTGAGGGATTTACAGTATGAACAGCCCTAGAATTATTAGCTGTGTGACGTCTTCATTTTAATAACAAGTTTTTATGGACCTCTAACTTAATATGTTAATTGTATATTTAATATTTGTGTTTGAAATAGTATATAATGACCAAAAAATATCTAAGTTGGCATCTATTTTATTATTCACCCCATCATATACAAAGCTTTGAGAGGAGAGGCACTTCTTTATTTAGTTGACAACAATGCTTGATGTTTCAACTGACTTGCAGTTTGACTTCTCTCAGTAACTTAATAAGCTTCAGTGGCGATAGCACATAAAATGTGAAAAAGATGTCTCCCTGACATGGAATTTAGGGTTTTGGAAGGCTAGATATCAGGAAACTATTACCTTCATGATCCTATAGATGTGTCCTTTATAACAGGCTATAAAACAGGTAGCAGTGGGTTCAAGGAAGAGAGATTCATCACGAGACCACCACAACTGTCAAAGAATTAGTGATTGACTAAAGTCTTTCTGCACTTAGTGATTCAACTTTACTTATTGAACAATTATTGTTTGCCAGTCACCTAGTATAGCCTTAAATGTTTTGAGGTTAATTATAGCCTACGACATTTATATAGTTTTCACTCATCACCTGGATGTCCACATTATTCAGTTTCTGTTAGATCTACAGCTCGAATTCCATCTCCACCAAAAAGAGACTACTGTGAGTAGAACCACATATTAGGCATTCCAGGGCATTACATTTTGGAATCCAATGGAAACAGACATTGATAAAAGAATTTTTTTTTTAAAGGAAATTATTTGAGAATGCTTTGGGGATCAGCTTTTGGGGAAGAGAAGGGAAGGAAAGAGGATTGGTCAAAGAGAAGTTGAATTGCAATATAGGCCCAATTGCAAATACAGGTCTTCACTCATTTGAGAAGGAATTCTGGAGCTGGAATGGGCCTTCTGAGTTGGAGAAGGTCTGGCTTTCTAACCTCCACACTGACCAATTTTTAGATGCAGGCTGCCCATGCAAGGAGGCATCATTACCCTGGGCAAGATCTAGTTTTTTAGACAAAGTAATCTCCAAAGAGGGCAGGATGCTAAGGGCATTCTTTTGATAGTACTCCCAGTTGCTAGGGAGTACTGATTCCCCCATTCATTAAATGATTCCCCCATTCATTAAAGGAGATCTGGATAGCCCACCATAGTATCCATCCCTGTGGGGTCAAGTTGAAGCATAGCGGCATCAAAACATGACATTATTTAAACTAACCTTTCTGGGTCTTGAAAATAAGAAGTCCAGATTTCACAATACCCTTAAATACTCCTGTTTGCTCTCACATTCTTTGATTTTCTTTTTTCTCTTGACTGTATTTAATTATATAAAATAATAGCAAGATCAGATACTGCACACTGACCCACCAAATTCAAACTTCATTTTTTAAGTTCCACTTTGATAAAGTTGTCAACAAAATTAAATCAATTTGAATTTCCTCTGAATATTAAAATCATATTTCTGTAACTGTATTTTAATCTGATAACCAGTGATTATTCAGTGAAACAAATTATTTAATGCAAATTCCCCACAAACAATTCCAAATAAAGAAAGCAATAAGTTTTAACACAATTTAGGGTAAATTTTTTCATACTTCTAAAAAATAATTAACAGATTACATAAATGCAGTGGACACTATACCTCGTCTGCTCTAAGGAAAACATACCGTTGCAAATGGTGTATGCGTGCTCCTCAAGAAGCCCAGGAAAAATTAGAATATCTCTTGCAGTTTCATTTTTTTGCTTCCTTACTCATGTTTGACTAAAACTAAATTTGCAGGCTTTTAATTATCCTGCAGCTTGAATTCAACCGGTGATAAGTAGTTATTTAATTTGCTGTCAGCTTTAACTACCCTCAACTGTGACAGAGCAATACAGCATTATCTTCAGCAGCACTAATGAATCGGAGTATCCAGATAATGGTGCTTTTTTATTGTGCTGGAAATGACCTATACATAAGTAAACACATGATATTTCAATATTTGGCATAAATGAGGCTAGGGTATTTTTATACTGAAGACTTCTAGTTGGCCAGGAATTTTTTATACCAATAATGTTCATATTCATTAATTTAATAGTTAATTCAGTAAATATTTACTGAATTCTTTCCTTCATGGGATGCTTTTGCAATAACATAAAAGATAATGGTGGCCTGGACCAGAGTGGTGCTAAAAGGTAAAGATGTCAGGGTTTGTGGATTAGATTTGAGGGGTGAGAGACATAAACATTAAGAAAGATACCATGATTTCTGGCCTATGCAACTAAAAAAAATGTGATGGTTACTATGAAAGATGGGAAAGACTGTAAAAAAAGTAGGTTTGAAAATATCAGTAATTCAGTTTTATAAAAAGTGGTCTAAAGTAGTACTTTTGTTATTAGCTTATACTAATGAATAATTCATTACTGTTCACAGTAAAGAAATTTGCAAATTAATCCTTTTATGACATATACTTAGTAGGAGTCATAAAAATGTATTAAATGTGCATTTTTTTAAGAGTTGATTGAGCAGAGAAAATGGGTTTTAACATGGATAAATATATGTCACTGACAGTGGTGAGCCTATAAAATTGGAAAATGCTTCCGAAATATGAAATTCTAACATTAAAAACATTAAAACATAACACTACCTTAGATACAATGAAGTTTAATTTTTTCTAGATTTCTTTAACCAGCCTGAGGTTATTTTTGTTTATGCAATAATTATCCCAACTCTTCAGTATAAATTGAAAAAATTGAAAAGCAAGGTAGTAAAAAAGTGAAACTATGACTACCAGAAGAACTGTTTATTTTTCTGAAGTTGTCATAGCCTCACATCTGTATTTTAGAATATAGCTTACATTATTTTCAATATGATTTTCTCACTTCTTTTTTTTACTAGTAAAATAGGCATTTGTAAATAAACCTATCTGCTTTCTGGTATCTCAGTATTTGTATGATATTCTGGTATCTCAGTATTTGTATGATATTCTTTAGTTCTAATATTATCTTTCCATGTTCATTTTCCTCTCCATATCTCACTGTTTCTGGTCCTATAAGTTATCATATTTTATTAGACTCCTTATGGATTAATTTTTTTATCATGTACATTTATTTGCTTTCCCTTTAAGGAAAAAAAAATCAAGGTAAAGATATGAAGATATTTTTTGAATTGGCCAAAAAATGACAAGACGCAAAGATTACAGCATGTAGATTTACATAATTTAAAACAATTCATTGTAAAACGTTGGGGAAACTCATTATATATTTTTTTACACAAATGTGATTTAAACTATATTAGAGTTCATTTTTCCAGCTAAAAATTATTGGAAATATATAAAATAGTAGTTAGAAGTTGAAGTGCTCTAAGTGCAATAGGGAACAGGCATAGTATTTGAATGTGTATATTTCTTATGGCAGGTTTCTTAGTGATCTATGAATACCATTATGTGTGTATATTATGTGTGTGCCATACTTAGAGAAGACTCCCTTGTGTCAAAATGCGTAGGCAAAATACACATGGCAATGTGACTGATACAGAAGCTGGGCATGAAGGCTTTCCCCAAATATTTTACAAGCATTAAATAGTATCTGCAAGATGAGCACAGAAAATGTCTTCATTTGACGAAGGTGATATATATGCATGCTGAAAATTCTTGGAAACATATGGCAAGTAATGTTTCAGCAGGTGAGTGATTATTATCAACTAGTGGTAACGTGCATGTGAAGAGACTGACTGGACACAGAAGTCAAGACTACATAAAGCAGCAAATGAGAGAACTAGAACTTTATTTATTCTGACCTGGCTAAAGATGAGAGGTCACTTTGCTATGAAATCCAAAACCAAGTAGAAACCATGGTCAGTATGGCAGTATAAATTGCATAAAAAACCCTAATAATCAGACTTCTGTGCACATCCCTCTTCCTGTTCTTTATGTTCTCCTAAATCAGTCTGTTATCTCACTACTTAGAAATTTGAGTACGCTTTTTCTTTCTCCCTTCCCTTCCCTTCCCTTCCCTTCCCTTCCCTTCCCTTCCCTTCCCTTCCCTTCCCTTCCCTTCCCTTCCCTTCCCTTCCTTTCCCTTCCCTTCTCTTCCCTTCCCTTTCTTTCCTTTCTTCTCTCTCTCTCTCTCTCTCTCTTTCTGTCTTTCTTTCTATATTTATTTATTTGAGAGAGAGACAGAGACAGAGAGAGAGACAGACAGCATGAGAGGGGCAAAGGAAGAGGGAGAAGCAGACTCTCCACAGAGCAGGGAACCTGATACGGGTCTGGATCCCAGGACCCTGAGTTCATGACTTAACTGAACGCACCACCCAGGCACTTAACCAAATAGCCACTTAACCGAATGCACCACCCAGGCACCCCCCTAGTGCTATTTCATGCCCTGGCTTTGTCTATCTTCAAAACTGATGGAAACCACCATCCAGGATTTTTCCTGCAGGTTCCTTCAAATGACTCAGGCCTATAAAAGGCTTAAGTCATGCCAACCACTCTCTAAAGGCTTGATGTGCTTAAAGTTACTTATTCTTCATAAAAGCTCTACGTGGTAGGTAATATTATTTCAGTGATAAGAGAACTTTGGCAAAAGCCATTACTCTTTTATGTTGGGGTTAATGTCGAGCAAGAACTCAGCAGTAATACCTGGCTTGCTGAAATGTAACACAGAGGTCCCTGGGGGCTAAGGTTTTGGAGAAGGGTGTGGGTCTTTGGAATGCCAAGGCCTGTGTGACCACTCAACCACTGGAATGCAATGGGGAGTTGTCTTCCCCAAGGCTTTCCTAGCCCAGTCACCCTGTGATCTTAGAGAAGTAAGCAATGACCCTTGGGCTATGTTTAGCAGAAACATGCAGATTAGCATATCTTATCTTTCCTTTAAACAGAGCCTCCTAGTTTCTGTAAGACCTCTTGTCACATATCACAGTGCTTGAGAAACAAGTGATAAGGATTTGTGAAGCGCCAATTAAAGCAGGAGCAAAGAAAAGCAAAGCGTCTTCTGATCCTTGATCCCCTTGCCTTTCTCCTCTCTTTCACAGTAGAGTTTGCAGCACTATGTCATCTGTCAGTACAGGGATTGTTGGCCATTCTTGGCACTTTTAAGTGGTAAAACAAGGTTGAATTCAGAGAGCCTGGGGTTAGGATTCTCCCCTACCAGCTACAATATAGGGGACTTCACGTCCATTGCTATCATTCTATTAACCCTATCATATTATAATTATGTCTGTTTAACTCTCTCCTGTTTCTTGAGGAAAAAGGCTTATTTTACAGATCCTTGAGCAAATAAGGGCCTATCATAGTTATTTCCCAATGATGCAAGGTAAAAGTTTCCTAAATTGAATTAAATTTTAAAGAAATGTTGACTATTTTTTTTAAAAGATTTTATTTATTTGACAGAGAGAGAGAGATCACAAGTAGGCAGAGAGGCAGGCAGAGAGAGAGGGGGAAGCAGGCTCCCTGCTGAGCAGAGAGCCTGATGAGGGGCTCCATCCGAGAACCCTGAGATCATGACCTGAGCCAAAGGCAGAGGCTTTAATCCACTGAGCCACCCAGGAGCCTCTGATTATCTATTTTTTGTGCTGTTTCTTATGCATATACTCAATTTTTTTCTGAAGGATTAAAGGTAAGTAGTAATAGGAAGAAGGAATGAGGGAAGGAAGAAAAAGCAATTCTAGTGTATTGGGAAAATATAGTTTAAAATCTAACCCCCCACAAAGGTAGTAGAGAAAGAAAACAACCCTATTACTGAACAAGCAGTAAACCAGAACAGGATGCTCATCTGCTAAGGGAATCTGCTAAGAGATTGTAAAGAACACTTAGTTCTCAAGAAAACCTGACAACACCATTTTGTCCCACGTGTTATACCCTAATCTTGCCTGGTAGTTGTGTTATGTTAGCTAATTGACTTTACCCAGTGGAAAGACAAACATCTCATACCTTTAATAATAGGAAGTAGTTTTGCAACTTGGAGCAAAGTGCTGCCCACCAAAGTCAGGTTCTTACACTCCTATTTTGGAAATGGGAAGATAGGGGTGCTATCTTCCTTATTGTTTGCATTTCACAGAGAGAGCTCTCAGGATCTCAAGAAAGACATTCCAAGGTCATAAAGCTGACAAAATGTCAACTTAGTCTTCAGAAGTATTTATGTACAGTTCAAGAATAGAAAGTATCTATAATAACTCTAAAATAAATGTTCAGTGAAAAAGGAGTGGAGAGAAATCTCTTCCTTATTTTCGACAGGGATAATTAAGGCTATCGTTTTAAATGTGTATTTGTCCTTACAAGTGGAATGACTAAAAAACAGGTAAGAGGGAGTGCAGTATATTGGGAAGGATACTGAAATGTAAGGCAACCAGATTCATTACTTATAAGCCTTTTCCTAAGAAGAAGCATTTAATTTCTGTAGGGCTCTGCTTTTCATTTGTAAAGTGAGTTGTACTAAATATTACCTAAGGTCCCTCTTGGATTTATTGCTCTATTTCAAAATAATGAAAAAATTGAGGGTTCAGTCAGGATGATAGGTTTTTTTTTTTTTTTTATGTCCACACTTGTTTGAACTTCAATTACTCTGATCTAAGATATAATCAATGACTACTGAACACCTATAGACTTAAATCATAAGGAAATTAGAATCACTAGATCTCTATAAAATAATTAACAAATATGTTTAAAAAGTTTTGCCAGCCTAAGTGTATACTGAAAGACCACTTAGTTTCACATTACTGAATAACAGTGAATAATGGACCACAAAGGAAGCTTTTTCTTACTATTACTACTTTCTTTCTTTATTTTCTTTTCTTAAATTGTAGGGACTAAGACTAGAATTGTGGACTAGAATGTGGCCTTGCATTGACTGCCACTCTGAGTCAAAGGGTTTTACAAATATTATTTCCTTGTTCTATGGACATGTATGAAGTGTCTAGATACTTTTCCCCTTTTGTTTCTCAGCAAAGAAAACTGTACAAATCATGCATGCTAAAAACAATAGTTTTGGGGGTTTTTTTCATGTCAACACTTGACATGTACTTGATAAATCTGAGAACATTCTTACACAGTTGACTTTATAAAGAAAATTCTGGTAACCAAACTAAATGAAAACCTTTAGCATTTCTGCTAAGTAAATGTTTAGAGGAAAAAAGAACACTACTGTTTACAAGAAAAATATCCCAGAAAACACACACACACACACACACACACACACACACACACACACACACACACACAACAGTTTAATGGCCTGTGCCCGCAATGTTTGAGGGATTTTTTTTTTCTGAGCCTAATTCCCAAGTGGGGAAAAAGGATCCTAAAGAAGTAGCATATGTCAAACTATGTAAACAGTAAATCTGTACACTCTCTCGAAGCAAGTATATTATCATGCACTGTTTGTGTGAGGTTTTGTGACCATTTCTGTGTGACAGACTCCATAAGGCAACTTCAGGGCAACGGAGACTACTACCTCCATTTAGAATACTTTGAACACCTCAGAAAAATATTTTAAATATTTGGTCCCACTGATTTCCTTAGAGAAGTAAATGAGAAGTGATAGCAATAAGTGAAAAATAGAATTGTTTTTGTAGATTTATTTTGAACTCTCTCCAAGAGAATGGCCATAGTGTGTTCACTGTGTTTTTAATGGATTTTGATGAAAAATTAGCTTTGCTTCCTATTTAGCACATTCAAGCTTTTCTGCTTATGCATAAGCCATACTAAATAAAGCTGTATCATGTCATATTTTTCTATACAGTATGCTTTTATTACATGGCTGCTATTTTTATCTGCCTTTAACTCTCCAACCTCAATTTTTGCTTCTCTTCCCTCATTCTCCTATAACTACATGGGCTTCCAGGAGCCAACATAGTTTTAGGGACACTATTCTACAAGATAACTCTTTACATGGATAACACCTCCCACATTCTGATGTCTTTGTCAGCTATCACATCCTTAATGAGGTTTAGGGACCAATTTATTATAATTGTGAATCCCTCTTCCATCACAAGGTAAGTATTGTTATTTCATTTTACTGTAGTAAAAATATATGTAATACATATAATATATATTACAATATATAAAATTATATATATATTATAATGTATATTTATACATTAAACATGAAATTAGTCATTTTAACCATTTTTAAGTGTGTAATTCAGTGACATTAATTACATTCACAATATTGTACAACTATTACTACTATTTCCAAAATTTTTTCATTAACCTAAATATAAACTCTGTCACCATTAAGCAGTAACTCCCCATTCTACTCCCCCCACCAGGCACTGGTAACTTCTAATCTACTTTCTGGGTCAATTAATTTACCAGATATTCTAGATATTCACAAAAATGGAATCATATAGTATTTGTCCTTTAGTGTCTGGCTTGTTCCACTTAGCATATTTTCAAGGTTCATTTATATTAAACGTGTATCAGAACTTCATTTCTCTCTCAGTTTTTTTTTTTTTCTTTAGATTTTATTTATTTATTTGTCAGAGAGAGAACACAAGCAGGGGAGTGGGCAGAGGGAGAAGCAGGTTCCTTGCTGAATGAGTAGCCCAATGCGGAACTCAGTCCCAGGACCCTGGGATCATGACCTGAGCGAAGGCAGACGCTTAACCAACTGGGCCACCCAGGCATCCTAGAACTTCATCCCTTTTTATGGCAGAATGATAGTCCACTGTATGATTTTTCTGTTTATCTGTTCATCTGACAGACACTTGAATTATTTATATCTAATGGCTATTGTGAATAATCTTTCAGTAAACATGGGAATGCAAGTATCTAAGTCCCTGTTTTCCATTGTTTTGGATACAGACCTAGCAATGGAACTGTTGGGCTATGTAGTAATTCTGTGTTTACTGGAACTGCCCACTGTTTTCCACAGTGGCTGCATCATTTTATATTCTCATGAACAATTTACAAGTGTTCTAAACTTTTTACATCCTTTCCAACATTTATTTTCTTTCTTTTTAAAAAGTCATTGTTAGGGCACCTGGATGGCTCAGTGGGTTAAGCCTCTGCCTTCTGCTCAGGTCATGATCTCAGGGTCCTGGGATCGAGCCCCACATCAGGCTCTCTGCTCAGCAGGGAGCCTGCTTCCCCTTTTCTCTCTGCCTGCCTCTCTGCCTACTTGTGATCTCTGTCTCTCTGTCAAATGAATAAACAAAATCTTTTAAAAAAAATCATTGTCATTTTAATGGGTATGAAGTAGTATCTAATTGTGGTTGGCATTTCTGTAATGACTAATGATATTGAACATCCTTCCATTTGCTTATTAGGCATCTGTATGTCTTCTCTGGATTGATATCTGGTCAAGTTTTCATCTCATTTTATAAACTATGTCTTTTTGTTGTAGATTTGTAGGTCTTTTACATATTGTAGATATTAAACCCTTACCAAATATATGGTTTGCAAAATTATTTTCTCCTGGTCTATGGGTTTCTTTCACTTTTTTGATGTCTTTAATGCTCTGTTAGGATCTTTCAGAGAACAGAAGCAATAGGATATACATATTATATTAACTTATGCAAAAATGATTGTTGGAATTCTGGTAGGGATTGTTTAGAATCTGTAGATCTTAACCATCATCTCATCCCTTAACCATTCTCTCTCTCTCTCTCTCTGTGTATATATATATATATATGTGTGTGTGTGTGTGTGTGTGTGTGTATATATATATGAGAATACAGTGGGTGGATGAGAGTGGGTACTCTGTATAAAATGAGTATTTTTGCCAGATGTTTAATATAAAAATAGTACATACATGTACACATACAAATATATATGAGATGGAGGTGGGGGGAGAGAGAAAGAGAGAGAATTAGATGGAACTGTGAAGGCTCACAAGTCCAAATCTGTAAGGTTGGCTGGAAGGCTGAAGACTCAGAGAAGAGTTATAGTTCTAGCCACAAAGCAGTTTGCTGGCAGAATTCTTTCTTCCTCTGGAGGGTTTGGTCTTTTTTGTCCAAAAAGCCTTCAAATGACTTACTGAGGCACCTCTACATCAAGGAAGGATTAGAGATTTCCTTTACTCAAAGCCTACATCTTTAAATACTAATCTCATCTGAAAATACCTTCAAAGAAACATCTAGAAATAATGTTTGACCAAATATTCATCTACTGTGTCACAGACAGGTTGACTTGTGAAATTAACCACCACAGGTGCACAAGTTTGTTTACTGTTGCTGCTGCTGTTGTTGTTGTTTAGGTTAAGTCTAATGTATCAACTTTTTATCTTTTGTCACTAGTGTTTTTAGTGTCATATCCAGGTGAAAGGGGATGAGAGATACAGACTGGCAGTCATGGGATGAATAAGTCACAGGAAAGAAAGGTACACCATAGGGAATATGGTCAATGGTATTGTAAATACCATTGCATGGTAACCGATGGTAGCTACACTTGTGAGCATAGCATAGTATATAGACTTGTCAAATCACTCTGTTTCACAGCTGTAACTAATGTAACATTGGGTGCCAACTATACTTCAATTATATATATTAAAAAAATAAATCTGATGCCCAATCCAAAGTGATATTTACCCTAATTTTTTTCTAAAAGTTTTATGATTTTTAGCTCTTATATTTAGGTTACTGATCATTTTGAGTTAATTTTTATATATGGTATGAGGTGAGAGATCCAATTTCATCCTTTTGTATGTGAAAACCCAGTTTCCCCAGCTCCATCTGTTCATCTGTTGAAAAGACTAAGTTTTTCCTACTAATGGACTTGAAATCCTTATTAAAAATCAATGAACCACAGATAATAAGTTTATTTCTGAACAGGGAGAGATGGGGGTCTTGGAGAGACACAGGGAGAGATGGGTTTAAAGATTAAGAAAGAAATTAAAGTTGTAGATCTCATGTTAAGTGTTCTTAACACAATAAAAAAATACAGTCATATAGATTTATCCTTATATATATAATAAACATTTTTAAAACCCCCCAAAATAATATTGAGATTTACATTCAAACTGTGAAAATGAAGAAGAGATAGAAATAGGTTTAAAACAATTACCAAGACCTTGACTTTCTATTGTGGATTAATTGAAATGGCTTGAGGATGGTTTGTTATCAAAATACTGAGGCTTATACAAATATTGAAATCTTTATGTCTCCATTACTAAAATACTAATGTAGTTACTAGGCAGACATTTAATACCATCTGGGAATAACACAGGATAATTAAATGGTAATGAATATTAAAAAAAAATAATGGATAGATACTAGAAATAAGAAAAGAGAAGCCTGATGATCTCCAAACTAAAGTTTCAAAATAATTGAATGTCTAAAGACAGACAAGTATTGTTTGTGTGTGTGCGAGGAAATGATGTATATGTTTAGTTCTTCCTAATTCTCCTCAATATTTAATCAATTTTAAAATCTCTGTAATAAGCTTTTCTTTTTTGAAAGATTGAACCCTGTCCTGCTCATTTTTCCTCTGTAACTAATACAATTTCCTATGTCTAATAAGCACTTATTATTTAATGGTTGTGTTAATATGTCAAATATCTTGGTGTTTCCCCTCCAGCTACTTTCTGTTCTTCTCCACCATCTTCCCAGCCTGGAAGACTGATCAGATTTATATCATTTAATACATTTGTATTCCTTGTCCTCTGAATTCCCATAGAGTTTGACTAACAGGGAGTCCTGTTAGGAGATTAGAAGGTGAGATCAACATATTTATTCCACTGCTACTTTGCTAGGTCATCAACCTCACCTTAACCCCAAGATGCTAGGCATCATCCTTCACCTGAAGGTCATAGTCATCTCACATGGAAAAAAACAAAAGCAAGAAACTCAGAACTTTCTCCTTCAGGGTTCAATGACTATCCTTGGGTCTTGGTATTATCTTTTTTTTGTTTTTGGTACAGCCTGCCACCCATTTTTACATAGGTTCTTTATAACTCTTGGAATATTCCAATTTGCATTTGTATTCCACTTATATTGGGGCTCTAATAGATAATCTCAAGGCCATTTATAAGGCTGAATGGTTTATTAAAGTAAATATCCTATAAATAAGCAGCATTTAGATACTAGGTTAATGCAGTTTATCTTGTTAACACAACTGCTGCAGTTGAATTTCTCTTTCTTCCTATTAATCCACGTGATACACAGAACAAAAAGATGATAGAGAGCATGGTGTTTCTTTTTGCTTTAGACCCTTAAGAAAGGAATGAGCAAAGGGAGAAAAAGAGAGAGGGAGGCAAACCAATAAACAGACTCTTAACTATAGAGAACGAAGTGATGGTTACCCAGAGGGGAGGAGGGTGAGGGAGATGGGTGATATATGTGTTGGGGATTAAGGCATGCACTTGTGATTAGCACCAGATGTTGCATGGAAGTATTGAATCAATAAATTTTACACCTGAAATGTATATTATACTGCATGTTAACTGGAGTTCAAATAAAAACTTAAAAAAACCCAAATTTTTTAAGTTATCAAAATATAAAATAAACAAAAAATTTTATTCTTTCCTCTTCATAATCAATAAACCTTTTGAAGCAGACAGGCTTAAAAAGAAGAAACTTCTTCACAAGTCACTGCATTTAAAGCATAACTCCCTCCAGGAAACTGCTTTTTGAAAATATTTTCTTAAATATTCTTCAGATGATCTTGGACTGCAGTCTATAATACTGTTTTTATAGTTCAACAGTCCTAGGTCTGGTATGTTAAGATGTAGCTATATATCCTATGGTATGGCAAGCATAAATTTTGGAGCTGCTCCCTTATGTAGCACACTGGGGCAATAGATACTTGGATGAGGTAATAACAATATTTTCCTTTTAAAGTAAAACTATTACTGAGATAATGGTTATTCTTCTTTGCTTTCTTCTTAATCTCTTATTTTTCTTTTTTGAGATTGATATTAAGAAACTGATGTCCACACATAATTTCTATTATACACTTGTTGGTTTTTTTTTTTTACCATTCTCCACAACTATTAAATAGTAGCTGAATCTAGCAGAGGTAAACTCTGATCCTTCCAGAATTAGTGAAAGGAAGCAGTGGATGAGTGTTCAAAGGTAGCTTTGATCAACAGTGTGATAGTCAACGGCTGATATTTCACCTTAAGCTTCTTTCAACTATTCTTCCTAACTCTACCAGTGAAGAGTTAAATAGTATTTAAGATTTCCTTATAATCTGGTTTGCCAGACACAGTCCTGGTTTAAGTGTGTTGATATAATGAAATTATAGATGGTAACACTTTTACTCTCAAAAACACTTCTGACTTGTACAGTCAATTATATGATCAACCCAATTATACAATCATATATCTTGCATTATATGCCAAATTAAAGGTATGATGTACATATTTAGTAAATGGTATATCCTATGCAATATTTGGCACATCCTTATTCTTAAATTCTTAGTCTATCTAAAGTTGAATGTTAACTGAGTATGCTATATTTCTGTATTTTATCTGGCAATTCTACAGTGAGAAACTGAAACATTCAGGAAAGGTTAACAGAAGCTCCAAGCACTTCCCCTAGAGCCCAGTGAGTAAGATCTCAAGAGAAAATAAAAAAAAAATCAAAATGTCTTAATATTTAAGCTTTAAAATTATTAAAATAGTACATGTATTTGGTAAAAATAGACATATAGACATATAGACATAGACATAGATGACCTACTGTTACTAGTTTAGTGATTATTATTTTTAGGCTACTATCTAATATAAATTGATTCTATTATTTCATGTATTGGGATTTATGGCAGAATTTTAAGGTTTTCAACCTTTGTGGAATGATTTTGTATCATTCTACATGGTAGTAGTATAAACTTCCTGTTTACTTGTATATGTATGGTGTGTTTTCTCTATACTTTCCCTTTTGAGTATATTTTAGACACATTCTGTTAAAAAATGACAGGATTTTTTGTCAACAGTCAGTAACATTTTAATAGGTGAATGTGTCCCTTTTTAAATTTATGGATATGACAAATATATCTGATTTTACAATTTATATTTAATATTTTTGATAATCCATTTTTTAGATGGACTTTGTTTTCATGACATGACTTGAATAATTTTATATGTCACCTTGACTAGGCCAGAGCGCCCAGATATTTGGCAACATTCTTGTAAATACTTCTGTGAAGGTAGTTTTAGATGAGATGGGTATTTTAGATGAGATTAACATTTAAATCAGTAGTTTACAGAAAGCAGATTACCCTCCATAATGCACATGGGCATTATCAATCAATCAGGTGAAGATCTTTGTGGAAGACTGACTTCTCCCGAATAAGGGCAATTTCTGCCAGCGTTTGACTTTTGGAGTTGAGCTTAACATTGGCCCTTCTGTGAGTCTTTTGCCTGCCAGCCTACCTTGCAGATTTCAGACTTACCAGAGTGCAAAAAAAAACAAAAAAAAAAACCACTTACAAAATTAAAATTTAAAAGTAGTTGAAATTTTGAAGAAAATATGATTTAAGACCTACATTTACTATTATCAATTTCACTCTACTAAATGGATGCTAAGGCATCTTCACCCAGTATGTTTTCAAATGACACAATACCACTTATGAAGTTTTGATTATAAGATTGCCAAACAATTAAAACAGGGATTGTTTCCTTTATTTTTCCAAATTCACTATGAAACCAACCTGTAGCTTTAATAATTTTTCCTATTGCTAAAATGGTAATTACATACTTTTTCTTTGTTTAGATACATATAGCATCATTCAGTGTCAACATCTATTACAAAAACTGAGGTTAAGAATTGTTTTCTGCTTTTAAAGATACTTTTTAGTTTTGTCTTAATGGAGAATATTGGTCATTTTTTTAATATTTAGCTTGGAAAGACTTAACTAATCTATATTGTGAAAGTAATGATAGAAATCATATATAGATAATACATGACACCAACATAAGGTACATAATAAGGAAAGTTGGCTAGAAAACAGGGGAACTAAAACTTGTAGACAATATATGTAATTGGTGAGACCCTGACAATTATTTGCCTTTACTGAGCAATTACTTCCTCTAATTTGATAATTAACCATTGCATTCAGAATCTTTCTGAGACACAGAACTTTTTATATTATTTACACATATGTCACATCAAAAATATTTATCTGAATTAATTGAGCTCTAATTTCAAGGTTTTCAGGAAAATTTTTTCTTTCTTCAAAATTCAAGAGTATGCCTTATTAATTCAGTGTTAATTGGATATATTAGTAGACTGAATTAATAGACATTATAGGAGTTGCTCTGTCAGTATATAAGACAGAATAAACCAACAGACTGACCATAAAAGTGATATGTATATTTTATTTTCTCTCAAATTTTACTTAAATTCTAGTTCATTAGTGAATAGTGTTAACAGTTTCAGGTGCAGAATTTAGTGATTCATCACTTAAATTTACACCCAGTGCTTATCACAAGTGCCCTCCCTAATACACATCACCTATTTAACCCATCCTCCCACTTACCACCTCTTGGGGTGACCCTCAGTTTGTTTTCTATGGTCTGTTTTCTGTTTTACCTCTTCCTTTTATCCCCCACTATCATCCATTTTGTTTCTAAATTCCATATGAGTGAAATCATATGGTATTTTTCTTTCTCTGACTTATTTCACTTAGCATAATACTCTCAAGCTCCATCAATGTCATTGCAAATAGCAAGATTTCATTCTCTTTTATAGCTGAGTAATATTCCATTACACACACACACACACACACACACACACACACACACACACACACCACCTCTTTATCCCTTCATCAGTGGATGCATACTTGAACTGTTTCCATAACTTGGCCATTGTTGATAATGCTGCTATAAACATCAGGATGAATGTATCCCTTTGAATCAGTATTTTTGTACCCTTTGCATAAATACACACAGTATGCAATGACTGGGTGGTAGGGTAGTTCTATTTTTAATGTTTTGAGGAATCTCCATACGGTTTTCCAGAGTGGCTGCACCAGTTTGCATTCCCACCAACAGTAGAAGAGGGTTCCCCTTTTATCCACATCATCACCAACACCTGTTGTCTGGAATTTTGAAGCTTCCAAATTTGCTTTTCTTTTTCAAGATTGCTTTGGCTACTCAGGGTCTTGTGTGGGAGCATACAAATTTTAGGATTGTTTTACTTAGCTCTGTGAAAATGCTGTTAATATTTTGGTAGGGATTATTTTGTGTAGATTACTTTGGGTGCTAAAGACATTTTAACAATATTTGTTCTTCCAATCCATGAGCAAGGAATATTTTTCGATTTCTTGGTGTCATCTTCAATATCTTTCATCAGTGTTTTATTGTTTTCAGAACACAGATCTTCTTACCTCTTTGGTTAGGTTAATTCCTAGGTATCTTATGGTTTTTGTACAATTCAAAATGAAAGTGATTCTGTGATTTCTCTTTCCGCTGCCTCATTATTAGTGTAAAGAAATGCAACAGATTTCTGTATGTTGATTTTTTATCCTGCAACTTTAATAAATTCGTGTATTAGTCCTAGCAATTTTTTGAGGAGTCTTTCAGGTTTTCTATATAGAGTATCATGGCATCTGCAAATAGTTTAAGTTTTACTTCTTCCTTGCTGATTTGGATGCCTTTTAATTTCTTTTTGCTGTGTGTTGCTGTGACTAGGATTCCCAGTACTATATTAAGTACATCCTTAACGTACTTAATGGTGAAAGTGAACATCCTTGTTTTGTTGCTGACTGCAAAAGAAAAGCTCTGAGGTTTTCCCCCTTGAGGATGATATTAGTTGTGAGTTTTTTATATAGGGCCTTTATAATGTTGAGGTATGTTTCCTCTATCCCTACTTAGTTGAGGGATTTTTGCTTTTTCTGCATCTATTGAGAGAATCATATGGTTCTTACCCATTATTTTATTAATTGTTACCCAATTAATTGTTACCCAATCTTACCCATTATTTAATTAATTGTTTTATTAATGTAGTGTATCACATTGATTGATTTGTAAGTATTAAATCACTCCTGCAGCTCAGGAATACATCCCACTTGACTGTGGTGAATGATTCTTTTAATGAACTATTGAATTCAATTTGTTGGTATTTTGCTGAGAATTTTTGCATCCATGTTCATCAGGGATATTGGCCTATAATTCTTTTTTAGTGGAGTCTTTGGTTTTGGAAGCAGGGTAATGATGGCCTCATCGAATGAGTTTGGAAGTTTTTCTTGCATTTCTAGTTTTTGGAGTGTTTTGAGAAGAATAGGTATTAACTCTTCTTTGAACGTTTGGTAGAATTCAATACCTGAGAAGTTTGTTGGGAGATTTTTTTTTAAAAAGATTTTATTTATTTATTTGATGAGGAGAGAGAGAGAGATCACAAGTAGGCAGAGAGGCAGGCAGAGAGTGAGGGGGAAGTAGGCTTCCTGCTGAGCAGAAAGCCCGATGCAGGGCTTGATCCCAGGACCCTGAGATCATGATGTGAGCTGAAGCTCAGAGGCTTTAACCCACTGAGCCACCCAGGTGCCCCTCTTGGGAGATTTTTGATTACTGATTCAATTTCTTTGCTGTTTATCTGCCTCTTTAAGTTTTCTATTACTTCTTATTTCAGTTTTGGTACTAAACATATAATTTCTTTCAGATTGTCCAGGTTTTCAATAATTTTTCATAATATTCATTCATAATTGTTTTTATTTCTGTGGTATTGATTGTTATTTCTCCTCTATAATTTTTTACCTTATTTATTTGGGTCCTTTCTCTTTTCTTTTTGATAAGTCTGGGTGTGGGTTTATCAATTTTATTATTTTTTTCCAAGAACTAGCTCCTGATTTCATTGATCTGTTCTATTGTTTTGTTTCTATATCATTTATTTATGCTCTAACCTTTCTTTGTATCCTTAGTTTTTAAAGACTTATTTATTTATTTTAGAGAGAAAGAGAGCACCTAAGGGAGGGAGAAGCAGTGGAAAAGGAAGAAGTAGACAGAGAATCTCAAGCAGACTCCCCACTAAGCAGCCAGGCATGGAGTTTGAACTCATGACCCTAAAATCATGACCTGAGCTGAAATCAAGAGTCAGATGCTTAACCAAATGAGTCACCCAGGTGCCCTACTCTAATTTTTATTATTACCCTACTTCTGCCGGCTTTAGACTTTGTTTTCCTCCCAGCTCATTTAGGTGTAAGGTTAGGTCATATATTTGAGATTTTTCTTGCTTTTTGAGGTAGGCCTATATTGCTATATACTTCCCTCTTAGGACTGCTTTTGCTATATCTTAAAGGTTTTAGGACCATTGTATTTTCATTTTCATTTGTTTCCATGTGTTTTTTTCTCCTTTAATTTCCTGGTTGACCCATTCATTCTTTAGGAGCATGTTTTTTAACCTCCATTTATTTATGGTCTTTCCAAATTTCTTCCTGTAGTTGACTCCAAGCTTTATAACACTGTGGTGAGAAAAGATGCGTGGTATGATCATAAGTTTTTTATACATGTTGAGGCCTGATTTGTGATTAGTATGTGATCTATTTTAGAGAATGTCCAATGTGCACTTGAAAAGAATGTGTATTTTGCTGCTTTAGGATGTTCTGAATATCTGTTAAGATCATCTGGTCCAGAATGTTATTCAAAGCCATTTTCCTTTGTTGATTTTCTGTTTCAATGATCATTGATATAAGTGGGGTGTTAAAATCCCCCATTATTATTGTATTATTATCAATGAGTTGCTTTATGTTTGTTGTTGTTTTATATATTTGGGTGCTCTCAAATTGGGGGCATAAATATTTACAATTGTTAGATGTCCTTGTTGGCTAGTCCCCTTTATTACGATATAGTGCCCTTCTTCATCTCTTAAGAGTCTAGTTTAAAATCTACTTTGTCTAATAGAAGTATTGGTATTTTGGCATTCTTTTGACATCCATTTGCATGATAAATGTTTCTCCATCCCCTCACTTTCAATCTGCAGGTACCTTTAGGTCTAAAATGAGTCTCTTTAGGTCTTGTGTTTTTATGCATTCCGCCACCTTGTTTCTTTTGCTTGGAGCATTTGATCCATTTACATTCAGATTAATTATCAATAGATATATATTTAGTGCCATTATATTACTTGTTTTATCATTGTTTCTGGAGATATTCTCTGTTCTTTTCTAGTCTTTTTTGTTGTTCCTTTCTAGTTTTTGTCACTTTCAGTCTTTTCCTTCCATTCAAAGAGTCCCCTTTAATATTTCTTTCAGGCTAGTTTAGTGGTCATGAACTCTTTAGTTTTTGTTTATCCGGCAAATTCTTTAACTTTCCTTCTATTCTGAATAACAGCCTTTCTGGATAGAGTATTCTTGGGTGCAGATTTTTCCCACTCAGTACTCTAAATATATCATGCCACTCCTTTCTGGCTTGCCAAGTTTCTGCTGAAAAATCTGCAAGCCTTATGGGTTTTCCCTTGTAAGTAACTGTCTTCTTTCCTCCTAGGGCTTTAAACATTGTTTTATCATTATATTTTACAAATTTAATTACAATATGTCTTTGTATTGGCCTGCTTTAATTGTTTTTGATGGGAGTTCTCTGTACCTCCTCTATCTGGATTTCTGTTTTCTTCCCCAGATTAGGGAAGTTTTCAGCTATAATTTCCTCAAATAAAGCTTGTGGCTCCTTTTTTCTCTTTTTCTTCTGTGACTCCTATGATATGAATATTACTATGTTTGGTGGAGTCACTGAGTTCACTAAGTCTACTCTCATGATCCATCATTCTTATCTCCCTTTTTTTTTTGGTGTCATTATTTTCCAAAATTCCATCTTCTATATCACTTTTTTTGTTTTTCTATTTCTTCCACCCTTGTGGTCATTACATTCATTCAGTTTTGAATCTCAGGGATTGTATTTTTCTATTCTGCAGCACTGTTTTTTCTAGCTCTTTTATCTCTGAGGTAAGGGTCTCCCTGATGTCTTCCATGCTTTTCTCAAGTGTAGCAAGTATCCTTATGACTGTTGATTTAAATTTTGTATCAGGTGTATTACCTATATCTGTTTCAATTAGATCTCTGGTTGTGACCTTTTTTTGTTCTTTCTTTTGGGATGAATTCCTCCATGTTGGCATTTTGTCTAAGTCTCTGTCTTCTTGTGTGTGTTAGAAAATCTTGTTGTGTTTCCTGCTCCTGATTGTAATGGCTTTATGAAGAAGATGTCATAGAGTGTCTGGGGCCTGGCACTTCAGAGATTGTCTCTGGTGTGTTCTGTATGCACTTAGTTTCTGTGTTTTGGCTGCTCTATCCCTCAGGCAGTTGTCTGTAGAGGTTCTCCTTGCCTGTAGTGGGCAGTGTTTGGACCTTGGTCCGAGTTTGGTGAATTTTAACTAGATGTGCTCTGGTCTGCTTGTTAAATGAGACCTGATACTATTTCCACTAGAGCTGAAGCTTTGCACAACTCCATGGTCAGTAGACATGGTGTGTGTAAGGTTTGTGGTGTTCTTCTGGAGAAGCACTGGTCCTTGGACACATCTGCCTGAGAAAAGCAGTACCAGATTGGGGCGGGGGTGGCAGATTTGGTATAAGCAGGTTAGGAAGCCAGTGTTGGCACTGTGCTGTTTACTAAAGTTGGTTTATGCTGAGCAGCAGGGGAGGGAAATGGTGCCAGCCAGCTCTTTTGTCCCTGAAGAGGGAATTCTGTGCTTGCTGCTCTCAGGGAAGTCCTCTCAGAAAAGTGAATAATTTTCTGTCCTGCATTCTAGGCGTTTTATAGATTGCTGTCTTCACACTGTCTGTATCTGGGTTGTTTCCCAACCTGGAGCAGTGCAGCGTACTTTGGGCTCTCTGCCAGCTAAGCCTGCTGACTTTTAAAACTCCAAGCTTTAGGGACCTAGTGTGGTGGGAACCAGTACTGGTCTTCTGGAGGAGAGTCTCATTGCACTGGGACTGATGCAGGTTTAATGGAAAAGGGCAATTCAGTTGCACCAGAGCATAAGGGTGTGGGATTTGGAGCAAAGCAGGCTAAATAGCCATTGTGTCCAAATTAGCTGTTCTCATCAGGTGTCTCTCTGCACCTATGCTAAGTGGTGGGGGAGAGAAATGGCATCCATTGGCTCTTTTATCCCAGAGAGTCAATGCCACCTCTCACAGATGTGTTCCAAGAAGAGGGAGCAGTCTCCCTGTGCAACTTAGGAGATCTTCAAGTTGTGCCACTTGCCCCCAGGTTACCTGCCTGTCTTCTTTCCAGGAGTAGGGCAGTGTCCTCAGGGCTCTATGCCAGACATACTCTAGACCTCTAAACCTCCAGACTTTGAGCCCTGCTGGTCCAAAAACTCATGAAAATCAGACCTTTCCATTTTCCCAGCCAATGGCTTTGGTGAATTCTCTTTGTGCAACCCTTGGTGAGTTCTCCTTGTGCGACCTCCTGTGCACTCTTCTCTCTCTCTTGCTTTTCTCTGCAACCAGGGCTCCCTCCCCTCCACAACATCTATATTCCATTTCTCTCCCAAACCAAGTCTCTATACCATCTATCATCCTCGATAGCTGTTGTCCTCTTCTCTCTATAGTAGTGTAGTCTTTTCTATCAGTTCTCAGGTTGATTTCTTGAATATTCAGAATGATTTAACAGTTATCTAGCTATGTTTGAGGGAAAAGTTAAGCCTAGGGTCCTCTTACTATGCTGCCATGTTAGCTCCTCCAGGGATATATATTTTTTAATTTCATATTTACAAGTACAATGTACATAATTTATTGATTTTCTTTTAAAAAAACATATTTATTTATTTTTTTAGAGACACAGAGAGAAAGTGATGGGGAGGGGCAAAGGGAGAGGGTGAGAGAGTCTGAAACAGACTCTACGCTGAGCACAGAGACCATTCTGGGGCTCGATCTCATGACCCTGAGGTCACGACCTGAGCTGAAACCAAGAGTTGGAGGCTTAAGTGATTGTACCACCCAGGGGCTCCAATTTATTGTTTTCCTTATCAGAAAGTGCAGGTTGGAGTAAGTACAGATCTAATTACAACATTAGAATATCGAATTTTTAAAAATTAATATATTTTAACTCTTTAAAGGTTAACTAGTTTTATTAAATGGAAAAGGCAGCCAATAGAGTAATGCTATCACCTATTAGTACTCCAAAAACTTTCATAGTGTTGTATAAGGTAATTTAAATTCTGAGTTGTTGAGGCACAATAAGCATTAGGGGGAAAGTATTAATGTGGAACTAACACCAGTCATTATGAAAAATGTAGAGGATTTTTACTCACATGAAAAAGCATATGTAGAACTTAGACCTATCATCACCTGCAGGATAAACTTCAACAGGCACTGAAATATTGGGATCTTAAGGAGAAAAATGTGATGCCCCCATTTATTGGATAATATTATTTATAAGGTAGAGATAGTGTTAAGAGGGTCATATCAAGCATCATAAAATGTGGAATATTGGTATGATCCTTTGGCAGTTGCTTTGGCATTATCTGGGGTTTTTTCATAGGGATTAAATATAACCAGATGTGTAATAGAAAATAACACAAATTATTATTTTGCCGCCATGATATCTCCATTGGCTCTCCCCTCCTTTTCCTTGACTGAAATCCTAGAAATAATCCTGAGTTTTTGTCACTTTCAGTTCTTAATGAACAGCTTCATTTTTAAGCAATAAAATAATTTAGTCCTGTCTATATTAAAACATTGATTTATTATCCAATTAAAACTCTCTTGCTCTTGAGCTCATACCTGATCTGTTGGAAATCTTTAGGGAGGGAGGAGATTAGAACATGGTTAACTCCTTTCCTATCCTTTTCTATCACCTGACATATTTGCTTTGTTCTTTTTGGTTCTTCCAGAATCAAGTCCCACAGAATCTAAAACCATTCTCATTTTATTGAAGAGTCCTAAGATTTATTGGAATGAGTGGGTTTCTTACCTCTCACTTAAATTCCAACTTCTATCAAGTTTTGATCATGCCATTTTATTAACTTGACTCCTCTTTTCCCACTAGCATTTTACTTTCTAGACTATAAATAGCACTTTTCTTTTAAAGTCAAAGCATCACACACTAAGTTCTTATATATAACTGATTCCTAGGGAAAATCTTTCATAGCAATAAATAAGGACTAATGAGTTCATTACCTGAACTTTCTGTATTTCCTTATGTCAAGGAAAGAAATCCAAAATCAGTTCTCAGAAAAAATGGATTGTATCTCTGCATAAGAAGCAGGGAAGTTCTAAATAGAATGGACCCTGATTCCAGTTTCTGTGAAATTTCTTTTGTGCTTGTGCAAGGCAGACAGATATTTTAAAGATATTGTCTCTAAAATAAGGGAAACACTTTAATTCTTATAGGCACAGAGATATCACAGTATTGTGGTTAGAAGAACAGACTCAAGAGCTAGAGGTCTCCCCCTTTCACCAGCTTATGTGCCTCAGAAATGCTATTTCACCTCTGTCTATTCAATTTCCTCAACTGAAAGAGGCAATAATGGGAATATCTATCTGATAAGGTTGCTAAGAGATTTAAATGATTTATTTGTGAAGTGCTTCAACTAGTATATAGCTCTGAGTAGGCATTATATATGAATTTATTAAATACATGAATAGGGACATATAGATGATGCCAAGTTACATAGTCTATAGTTTAAATAAAATGGAAAATTACTATGTTAGGCAATAGGATATCAAGAATATACGAATATAAAATGTGGGGGTCACAAAAATCTTTCTTCATCCCAGGGCTACATTCCCTATGTAGCTTTTGATTCAGCAGTACACTTAGGGAAAGATAAAGAAACAATAACATTTTATGTTTCTGGTACTTATATTTCTCTGTGTACCTTTGTTAGTAATTTTTTTTCTTTGTTAGTAATTTTGAAAATGCTTTTTTCCTATTTCTCTTATGATAAACTTTGGAAGGATTATAATTTAGTATGGGAAGGCTTAGTAAATGGCAGAATATAATAAAGCAAGGAAGTAGTTCTAGGAAAAGCAGATAAATAAAAACCAGTTAAGACTGAATATTAGGGAACGCCTGCGTGGCTCAGTTGGTTAAGCAGCTGCATTCAGCTCAGGTCATGATCCCAGGGTCCTGGGATCAAGTCCCACATCGGGCTTCTTGCTCAGCAGGAAGCCTGCTTCTCCCTCTGCCTTTACCTGCTTCTCTGCCTGCTTGTTCTCTCTCTCTCTCTCTCTCTCTCTCTCAAATAAATAAATAAATAAAATCCTTAAAAACAGAGAAGAGGCATTCTAAAAGGATGACCCTGAAAAAAAAACTTAAAAAAAAAAAAAAAAGACTGAATATTAGGCATTTAACACGAGTAATTTTGCCACTTTGTGGCAAAAAATTTTCTTGCTGGACTGGCTGTTGAAGCCTCCCTCTTTTCTAACAGTTTCTTCTTTTCTCTGTAAAAATGGTGCCCCTTGAACAACAAATGCCTTTTAAGGCGTCATATATCAAATGTTGCATAATTAAGTTAATCAACAGATTTTTCTATTCAAAAGACTCTGCTTACCACCACACATCAGTCCAAACTTTGTAAGTACAGGATCCTCTTCTTAAATACTAATGTATTTTTCTATTACATTTACTAGAACTATTAACAATATCTCATAAACATAGCTCTATTATTTATATTCAAATATACTAGATCAGAAAGTCTGAGGACTTTGAGCATTCTGTTACTATCATAAACTCAACACATCTATCACTGAACTCAACTTTCATTTTCTGCCTTAAAAACCTCTCGTGTGTGTCATTTATTTAACTGAGTCATAATTCTACTAGTGGCATACATGGGGCGTAACTTCACGTTTGCGTTACCTTCTTCATTTTGCACAAATCTGTCATGATGTCATGCCTATGCTTTAGTCAGCATAAGTCTTCCAGTAATTAGTTCTTATTCCTGTTGACATTGTGCCAATCTTGGTTCTCATCACGGAAGCACAAGGGATGACTGAAAGAGCCACACAATTTTTCTCTCTTCATCTTCTTAATATTTCTTAGACATATTCTCTATTATTCTTTCATAATGATGTGAAGTATTTCAAAACTCTCAAGAGGTTTTTAGTGGCTGTTGAGCAAAATCTGGCTGGCTTTCTTTCTGTTCATTTCTTAGACGGCAGTTTCACAACAGTCTGGTATTTTTCTTTGCCATATATTCAACATCGGGTCTTAGCCCACTTCCTTATCCCTTCCTGGGGTTTCCTTGTTTTTCTGCCTGGAAATTCTTGCCCTCCCCTATAAGTCATGTAATGACCACTTCAGATAGCAGTAAGTCCTTCCTTCTTTCAACTCTGTGACATCAGTTTAGTACCATATGTGATAGTCATAAACAGTCTCATGACACGTAAAGTTCTTCTTAAAGCATTACTATTGTATTTCATTGAATGAGTCCTTATGTACTATGCATTCAGTGTTCTTTATTTTCTTGTTGAAATGGACAATTATTTTTCTTCAGATTTTAGAAAGAAAGCAAAATTAAGATTTTGGTATGTTTTTGTCAAAGTCCTATTTGCATTATTTTATTTTGTTAGATTTTGGAATATAGATCAAAGTGACATTATGTTGAAGAGATAAAAAAGAGTTCAAAAGTAAATCAGAGCTAAGAAAATTGATATTATCCAAAGCCAAATTACTAAATTTATATAATATAAAATTGATTTCCAACTATGTAACACTTGATGTTATGGAATAACATATGTTTCTTGGTTTCAAGTTTCATCAAATATAAAGAGTAAAATATCAAGAAGCTGTAAAATTGTTTTACATATCTTTAGGAAAGACAGTTTTGACCACATCACACTTCTATTTTTAAAAGATAACATAGAAAATTGAAATGATCAAGATTTTAGAAAGAAGACTTATAGGAAAAGAAGATATATATATATATTTCACAGTAATGAGAACCATGATTTCTTATAATATTTATGTATTTATGCATAATTTAGTTTCCCTGATTTTCTTCAACCATCAATGTAAATTTTCATTCTTTGTTTTTATGCTTCATAAAATCCAGTTTCCATTTATGAAGAGTGATTGGTCTGTTTAATACATTGTATGGAGGAAAAAAAACCAAAAACATACGACAATTCATTTCTTCCTTGACTTTTGTCATTATTTTTAATGAAGTGACAAATTTCTCCATATTTTAATTTAATTATTTAACTGTGGTTCAGTGATTTAAACTATAAACACAATGAAAAATGATAAAGTAAGGGAATTAGATCAAGTCATTACAAATAAATCATTCTAAATGGTTCCATGTATCTCCCACAAAAACTACACAGCAAATGCAATAGTTTAGAATTCTCCATGGGAGGGCAAAAAAAAGAAAATAAATAAATTCAATAACAACAGCAGGATTTCAAATGAGAGTAGAACACGGAAAAAATAGGTGGTTATTTTTGTTTTAATGTCTGTATAC
This sequence comes from Procyon lotor, assembly GCA_028646535.1. NCBI lineage: Eukaryota > Metazoa > Chordata > Mammalia > Carnivora > Procyonidae > Procyon > Procyon lotor. The sequence goes on from JAQQSY010000045.1 coordinate 27,717, forward strand.
TTCCAGAGAAGTTTCACCTTAAGCAGAGATAACCATAAATGTCACTTGGTAGAAAATAGTTCTTCTAAGTGACTGATGGATTTAAAAAGTGCCTTCTTTTTTCTGTTTATACATTAGCTTAAATTATAGGCTTACTATCATCACAATTGAGGCATATCAGATAAAAGCATCTGGAAGGATTTTATTTTCTGTTCATAGATTTTATGTGAATCTAATGCAAAGACAACTATATAGTATGCTAGAAATGGATTTCTAAAATATCAGATATTCTTTGCATTTTTTGATAGGGTTGAGGATGATGTATAACTTTTGTATTTTATTTAGAAAAATAATTCCCATTAGTATTTTGTGGAGTTAATGTAAAGACTAAATGTTGGCTGGACTATCTGAGAGCTCTATTGGACAGACTGCCTAGTCTAACAACTACTTTCAGAGTTGTTACTTGTACTTAACAGAGATAAGGGAAAGAAACTTATAGCGGCAAGTGTAAATAGAAATGTTGGTGGACTATATATACAGTAATATAGACTTTATTATTATATATTTTTAACTCTGTTGCATGAAGAGAATGATAGTAACTAATCAGTAAAAATGTACTTGTATTATAAAAATGTACTTGTATATATTATTATTTAATTAAATATATATTAATTATGTATCAAATTAAAAGAACAGTAAAATTTGGGGCCATAAAAGTCCTAGGGCCTACACACAGATCTCAGGCATTACATTGGTGAATATGTATTTAAATATGTAATAAATGTGGTCACAATCATATTAATTATAAAATATACTGCTCTTATTACACACCTTTAATATTCTAAATATTAATATAATATTTCATCATAGTTAGAAAAAAACTGAATTGAAGTTTAGAATGTTTGAAACTTCAATTCCATTTCTACTACTCTATAACTAAACATTAATGGTAAGAACTGCCCTACTTTTCTTGGGGATTATGGTTTATTTGTTTATCTTATGCAAATTTACCTGAAAATAACTCAAAATTATAAAACACTGAGAATTGAAAATGTCATGCACTACACTAAGTTCTATAGACCTAAAGGTTAATATATTGAATATGATTTCAAGCATTCACTGAGTGTATAGTGTTATATAAAGATGTAAATGTACCAGGTGCTGTAACATTATGTAACAGAGTCTTAATTTAGATTAGAGCAAGGGAAAAAAGGAGGGGATGTGACAGGCATAAATACTACTACTACTACTACTACTGATGATGATGATGATGTGTAAGTCCTTTATGAAGAAGTGACTCCAATGCTTACACTTGAAGTAGGGACATACTTAGCTAAATGAAGGAAAGGGGGGTGCCTGGGTAGCTTAGTTGTTAAGCGTCTGCCTTCAGCTCAGGTCAGGATCCCAGGGTCCTGGGATCAAGGACTGAGCCCTAACCTTGGGCACCCTGCTTGGCGGGAAGCCTGCTTCTCCCTCTCCCACTCCCCCTGCTTGTGTTCCCTCTCTCGTTGTGTCTTTCTCTGTCGAACAAATAAATAAAATCTTTAAAAGTAAATAAATAAATGAAGGCAAAGAATGAATACTTGAGTCAAAAGAAATAGTGAGAGATAGTAAACAATATTAACCACAACCACAACAACAAAAAAACAAAAACAAAAGAATTTCTAGTAGAGATGACCAGAATAAATTTGAAAGATATAATATATAGGAAACGAAATGTAGGTTAGACATGGCAATGGAGAGTTTTGGATATTATGGAATGTGACTAAAGCCAACAAAATGGTAGAGATCTTTGAACAAAAACATGACAAGACATAAACTCTTGGAGATATCTGACCTTAAAGCATCCTATAAACAAGGTAAGACATTCATAAAGACAGATAGGAATGTCTATAATATTTAGAAGAAACCTAAGAAAATGTGATCCCATTAAGGCCAAATAAAGAAATGTCATCCACAAAATTAATATTTATGCAAGTTCAATCAAAATGAAGATTTAAAAATATCTTTAGTCATTACTTTGCAGAGACTCATACCAAGATTTTTCCCAGGTCAGCTATTTCTATCAGTTCAAGAGTGTTCTATTGTCTACATCATGTATTTACCAATGTAGAAAATAAAACTCCAATATCTAGTTTAGCAGAAATGAGACATCCAGAAAATTCTGTACTCATTATGTTATTTAAAATTCATCTGGGAAATTTATAAATTGCAATGAGATATACCTATTCTTCACTGGTCAACACATAAAGAAACAAATATAGTGATTCTTGCTTAGAATGCCAACAATTTGGGTATCTGGTGAACATTTTTTTCAGTGTTTTGATGAAAAACAGAGATATTCAGGATATCAGAGATATTCAGGATAAAAAAAAGAGTCTTATTGGGAAAATTTTTGCAATATGTTATTCTCATTTCACTTTTTTTTCTATTCTCATTTTGTTATCATTATTTAGTCACATTGATGTTTAATTAAACAGTTTATTTGAAGTCCTTTTTTCTTTATTTGGGTTTCATTAATATCTAGTGTCCACTGTAATTTGCAAGCTTATACTGAAAGCTGTGGGCTGGAACCTGCAATTGAATTTAGCCACCAACTTACTCAAATATAAATAATGTGAAAATGTCTTAAATCTTCCGTATTTTAATGTTGTCATGTAAAGTGGGATAAATGGATTACATAAACTTTAAGATTCTACCAGATTTGAATTTCTGATTATATCATTCATGCCAAAGTTGTATATGAGAAGTAATGAAAAGAAGTTTGGAATCTCTAAGACATTTTGTATTCACGTAAGAATTTATTGTTACAGAAACAAAGAGGTTAATTCTTCCTATATATGTTGTCCTATCTAAAAAAAGGTCATTACTATATACAATTGCAGAAGTCCTCAGACAAAATTCTTACTGATGTGCCAACTACAAGCCATTACTACATGGATCACTCCAGCTGGAAACATCAGTATGAACTTATGTTTAACTTAATTTACATACAGATCCTTTCATGTAGAAATACTTTATATGTATATGTAGTTTCTAAAATTCTCCAATAAAAGGAACCAAGGCTGCTTGGAGAAATGGCTGAAATTCTTAAACTGGGGCAGGAAATAGACAAGATGATCTTGGAGCATATTCTTACATCAGAAAGCAAAGAGAAGTGCTTTAGCACACATACACACAATGATAGAATATGTCAAGGGACATAGGAACCAACAGAAAGAACTCTTAGTGGCCAAAGCTGGAATACTTCAAACAGTAAAATAAAGTAGTATTATAGCACATAGCTTAAAATATCAATGAGCCAACACTAATATAAATAAATTATTAAATAAATAGAGAAAAGACTATTATCATATGAGGAATAATGCTAGGTATTTATGTAGATACTCCACCATTAAGCAGCTAGAGCATAACTCCCAACACCTCATGTATGGGCTTCACATAGTGACTTCCTTCCAAAGAGTACAACGTGGAGAAGGGGGGAAGAGCATAACTTTGCAGTGAAAAAACTTGTCAAAGCACTACTTCAGTCAGGTAATCAAGGTCAACATCAATAATGAGGTTATGTCAATAGTGTTGAGGTTATGTCAATAGTGTGTACCCTTTACATGATATAATGAAAATGGTACTTTACCTTGTGGTCTTTCCACAGAAAACCATAACTTCAGTCCAGACATGACAAAGACATCTGATAAATTTCATTTGAAGGGGATTTTATAAGGTACCTGCACCATACTCTTTAAACCATCAAGGTTATCAAAGATAAGGACAACGTGAGAATATTTCACAGCCAAGTTGAAACTGACAAAACGTGATGGTTAAATGTAATATTTTATATAAGGTTCTAGACCAGAAAAAGGAGATTAGGTAAAAGTTTAAAAATATGATTTAGCGTGGAATCTAGTCAATAATAATGTATCAATATTGGTTTATTAATTGTGACAATTGTAGTATACTAATCCAAGATGTTAATAATGGAACTAAGTGTAGGATATGATGCTAACACTCTATCCTGTCTTTGACATTTTTCTGTAAATCTAAAATCGTTCTAAAATTTAAAAAGTATATCTATATCTATCTACACATACACACATAAACACACTGACATACCAAATGTGATGTGAATGCCAGATAAGGTTCCCTCACCAAACAACCTCCTTATCATGGGGATAAGGCACAGGTCCTGTTTATCCCTGTAATGGGCTTCAATTCCCTGAAACCAAATTATTCAAACAAGACAATTACATCCTCTTGTGGAGCCCAGGGATCATCTCACCTTCTAGTGACTTCTCCCATAGCCCCTGCTTTTTCACTCTACATTTGAGTGAAACACCCAAGTGAAACATCCATTTTAGTGACAGGTGTGTCTTCTACCCTGGGCTGTGACTATACATAACTAATAAACTGCTATAAATCTCATCTCTCCAGTATCAAGTTTTGTGTGTTTTGTTGTCCCCCATAATCCTAGAGTAAGAATGAATCCCTCTCTCCCCAACAAGGTGAAGAAGAGGTAATCAAAACACCAAATGAATGTGTCAAAAACTTTAGAATCTAGACTCTACTGTTATATCTATCTTGTAACTGTTTATGATTTCTCAATTTCCCAAGCTAGGTTTCTTCATTTATATCCTTTTTTCCCCTATTATTTTGTTTCTAATTCTATACTTTGTTTCTTATATGTTATTCTCTACATATAAAATTTGAAATCCTAAATACTTTATGGAAGCTGAGTAATAGCCCTACCACCGCCATGTAATCATCCTGAGATATTCCTTATATCTTCTCCTCAAGGATATTCTTTCAATTAGCCTTTTTTAGCCTTATGGTTTATGGCTTAGATGCAATTTTTAAGAACATGACAGTCTGTTATGACAAATATTCTTATGAATTACACAGTGAAATAAAAAACTTTTTTAAAAGAAATTAAACTAGAGGTGCCTGAGTGGCTCAGTGGGTTAAAGCCTCTGCCTTCGGCTCAGGTCATGATCTCAGGGTCTTAGGATCGAGCTCCACATCGGGCTCTCTGTTCCTTCCCTTGCCTGACTCTCTGCCTACTTGTGATCTCTTTCTCTCTGTTAAATAAATAAATAAATAAATAAATAAATAAATAAATAAATCTTAAAAAAAAAAAAGAAATTAAACTAGTTTTTAGTTCATATTAATTGTCTGATTCAGTCATGAATTAGCTTTTTAAACTTTACTTCCTAATCTATTCATGCAAATCAACCAAAGATTTGTAACAACTTCGGTTGTTCATAATTTAAATTCATTTATATATTAAAAAACTCAAATGCTTCATAAAATTTCATCTCAAAAATATGTATACTCTTAAAGAATAGCAACGTTTGATGACTTTGGAGTAAAACCTACAATTATATGTGACTATATTGAATACTAATGATACATAGATATTGCTTTTGTATAATCAATCTTGTTATACATATCATATGTACTAATTTCCATACATTTACTGATATTGAATGACATAATCTCTGTGTACTCTGTGTTAATGGCTAGAGTTAACTGTTTCAATGAAGTGATTGAGTAAAATAGTACAGACACAAATATGACAAAATAGGAAAACAATAAAGAGATTAATAAATAGTTGTAGTATATATAAAAAAAAACTGCCACCACTGTAAGGAGCATTAAGGAGGGCATGTGATGTGATAAGCACTGGCTGTTATATGCAACTAATGAATTACAGAATACTACATCAAAAACTACTGATATATTGGGGCGCCTGGGTGGCTCAGTGGGTTAAAGCCTCTGCCTTCAGCTCAGGTCATGATCTCAGGGTCCTGGGATTGAGCCCCGCATCGGGCTCTCTGCTCAGCAGGGAGCCTGCTTCCCCCTCTCTCTCTGCCTGCCTCTGCCTACTTGTGATTTCTCTGTCTGTCAAATAAATAAATAAAATCTTAAAAAAAAACCAAAAAACTACTGATATACTATATGTTAGCTAATTGAATCTAAAATATTTATTTATTTATTTATTTATTTATTTATTTTTAAAAGGAGCCTAAAGTACAATGTTGTGGTTCTCTTAGCAAGTTTATATGATTTGCCTGTGAAACCAGCTAGTATTGGTGGTTTTGTTTTTGTTGTTGTTTTCTTTTTTTTTTTTTTTGTAAAGGTAGTTTTTTTATAACTTTTATCTGTTTCAACTTGGTCTACTGGGATAACTTCTGGGATTTGTATCTTTCTAGAAATCTATACCATCCAGAATTTCAAATATATCTTCAAATAAGTTTTTAACAAGAAGAAATGGTGTTGATGAAGATGCATTTAGGAAAGGACATGAATAGTGAAATGAATACTTATTTGACAGTCTCTAGTAACAAAGACATATTATCTATGAGACTGAAGAGGATAGGGGTGATGAGGGAAGTAAAGCTTTGAAATGACTACTGGCTTAAATAGAGAAATAAAATAGGTTTGCTAAATAGTAGTGGCTCTTCTGAGACTGGATTAGAATATTCTCTTTGAAATGCCATTCACTTTTCCCTAAAACTATCCAAATCTTACTTTCATTTTGACACCCATTTTCAGTCATTCTTTCGTCATAAAATAAGGTCTTATTTCTTCTCTTTCTCAATTTCTAGTTTTTATCCAATTAATTCAAATTCCTCTATAAGTGAGAGATTTTCAAGGACCCGTATCTTCTATAATATATCAGAAGCTCCAGTAGATTAAATATTATATCATAAACTTTTTTACATTTTGACCCTACTAAGGCTGATAGTTCATTGATTTTTACATCCATTTTACTTCCCCTAATAACACTTCCCTCCTCATTCAGCTTTCACTCTGGATTCTTTTGCTGCATTCATGCCTTTGCAATCATCCTCACCAACTGTCTACCTTTCTATCATACTCAATTGGAAAAATTCTAACTCATTCCAAGTTCAGTTTTCCATGGATAAATATGGCTGAAACATATGTACATGTATATGCACACACACATAATACACATAATACATAATACAAATCTCTATATGTGTGCACACACAATACTATTACAACTATGAGTTTAAATTCAGGATCACTAATATCAAGTGAAATTTTAGTCATGATAGGAAATCTACATTGGTCTAGAATTCCAGCCATTCTGACCTTTATTAGGATAATCTAGGTTATACTCTGTTAATAAGCACCTCCTAAACTTCAGTGTAAGCATACAAACAAATAATGGCTTACTTCTCACTCACTAAATATGCAACGAAACTGGGAAGCTTTCCTAGGCAGTTGTCTAAGTGACAACTCAGTGTTCACCCTTCACATCATCTTAGAATTTCATGGTTGCAGGGGCAGAGAAAGAATTCTCTGGGACATTTATCTCAGTAATCAATTGTTTACTTAAGAAACAATTGGTTGCTGAAGGTAGATCTCCCAAAGAAGTAACATACATTTGAATGATCAAACTTAGTCAAATAATCACATTTAACCTCAAGATAGAAGTGAAATTGTTGTCAAACATAGATGCCATGTTTTTCAAATAAAGATGTTCTCACCAAAGCAAAAAGGTAAGTATGTGAGATGATGGATATGTTAATTAACTTGATGGGGGACTCTTGTATCACACACACACAGACACACACACACACACACACAAACACAATCATATAATCATCGCATTATACACTTTAAATATCTTATGATTCTATATGTCAATTGTATCTCAATAAAGTTGAAAAAATATAGAATTCTCAGTTAAATTTGAATTTTAGACTCAAAAAAGGATTAATTTTTAATATATGTACCCCATGCAATACTGAAATATTATTCATTATTAATCTGAATTTTGAATTTAATTGGGTGCTCTGTATCTTATCCGTAACCTTATACTCAAGAACCCAGAAGGAAAACTAGAAAATATTGATGAACAGCACTGTGTATACCACCCCAACCTTTCATATTAGAGCCCTTATAGAGAACTGCAGTATCTGTACTCTATTGGAGACTTGATTGAGTCTAATGATGGCAATAAGTAACTGGCCCTGGGGTTTCAGATGCTTTAAGTCCTTGTCTTATAAACCTGAGGCTTTAATGAGATCATTAGGAAAGTTCTGCCCTAAATTCCGCCCTCTGCCAAACCTCCTAGAAGTTTCCATTGCATGGCTAAACTGGCAAATGGCTATCCATTTATTGGTTCATGAACATTTTTCTGAAGCATAAAATTTCATTGTTAAACAATGCCAGATAATGAATTTCAAAGTGGCTAATTTTAATAAAGTAAGTAGCCAAATATCTTCTATACAACCATGTAGATAAGGAGTGTGCATAAAATCTCTGACCCTAGATTCTGAGTATCCATAATTTCTTTTTAAAGTCTCATACCATGCTGGTTACAACCACTGGGCTAAATAGATCTTAAAATATGTTGTTTTGTATACTCTTCAGTTCACCAACCTAGCTTGAAATGATGCAGAAAATAACTTCTTGGAAACAGAAGTTGAAGGAAATTATCCTTTGAATTATCCATTTTTCTCTCTCCTTACCTGAGTTAATGCTTTAAGGGAGTATTACTCTCAGTTTCAAGAGTCTGGTTATTCGCCAGGACTAGATAAGCAGTAGGTCTCTCCACTGACTGAAGTCTAACCTAGGAGGAGAGAGAACTCCAGGGATTATGGTGTTGTTAGTTGTACTTCCAAAAAATATAGCTCAGTATTGTGTAGTAATACAGGTATATTAACTGCCTGATGAAAGAATGACTAAAATTGAAATATATCTAAATAAAATATATTCATCAATGTCTTTCTTAGAAAATGAATTCACTAGGACTTTTATCATTTGAGTAACTGAGTAAAACAACAGCTTCCGAAAAATTCCTTTGCATCTAAATTTTGATGCTGAAATGGGAAAAAAAAATCTCTAATATACAATTCAAACTCACTCATATTTCATGTGTCTAATATAAAATTTGGTTGCTCTATCTTTCTATCCAAATTTCAGCAATCCATTGTTTGGGTCATGCTACTAAAGACAGAAAAACAGATATTAAAAAAGCAACAACCCAAAGCTACTTTGAATGCTTGCTTCTGTGATGACAGAATACACAAACATGCCACCAAGCAATACCTCTGAGTCAGTGAGGCCCGCATTTTATTGTCACCAAAACAACAATAACAACAACCTGTGATGTATGACTAAGTGTTGCGAAATATTTAAATTATCTCACTTTTGGCATACCCAGATTCAGTTTTACATAAATTTGTTACCTGGAAGCAAACGTGTCTAAAGAAAATGAATGGGAATCTCACGGCACTGAGTATATTTGAGTACAGATCTGAGAAAGAATTATCATAGAGTAGTTTGTTATGGTGAAACAAATAACATGAAAAAAAATTACCATTCACAGTGCTATTATTTAACTTAGATAAACCCTTTCTGTACAAACATCGTTAGTGATTTATAGGTCAGTAGTAATTCTATCACTAATAATGATTACTTTCAAGCACATACACACACACACACACACACACACACACACACACACACACAGAAACTCCTTCATGGATACCTTTTTAAAAATTTCTACATAGAGGTATAAGGGAAGGTATCATCACAGGCCTTGTAAAAAATACTTATTTTTTTTTCTTTTTAGTTTTTTATTTATTTATTTGACAGAGAGAGAGAAGAGAGAGAGATCACAAGTAGGCAGAGAGGCAGGCAGAGAGAGAAGGGGAAGCAGGCTCCCCGCTGAGCAGAGAACCCAATGCGGGGCTCGATCCCAGAACCCTGAGATCATCACCTGAGCCGAAGGCAGAGGCCTCCACCCACTGAGCCACCCAGGCGCCCCAAAAATACTTATTTTTTAAAAGTATATGGGGGCACCTGGGTGGCTCAGTCAGTTACGCTTCTGCCTTTGGCTCAGATCATGAACCCAGGGTCCTGGGATCAAGTCCCGCAATGGGGACCTGCTCAGCGGGGAGTCTGCTTTTCCCTCTCCTCCCCACTCATGCTCTCTCTCACTATCTCTGTTGTTATCTCTGTCTCTTTCTCTCTCTCTCAAAGAAATAAAATCTTAAAAAAAAAGTATATCAGGAAGGCCATATAAAAAAATAGATAATAGAAATACCTATGAAATGAACATTTATCTCAGGATCCCTTTTTCTTTTTATGTTATTGGGAGGCAAAATCTGATGTCATTTTATTGCCCATAGTAATCATTATCCAATTTTACCCTCTTACAGTTTGTAAGATGAAGAACTGGAATGAAAACAAATTATCTGCTTGGCTCTAAAGTCCATGCTCCTTCCCATTCACCAAAACTACCAGTAAAGTACACTGTATTTACATTATTAGACTTACTAAGTGAAAGGCATGCATATCTATGTTTGTGTGTGCATGAATATTTGTTTTTAAGATTCAAACATTTAAATTAAGAGAATTAAGATTCAGTTTGTCCCTTACTGTCATTTTACATGCAGATCCATTCTCCACAACTGAATAAATTCATATTGTTTTTAGATAAGCTTTTATTGTTAAAGACTTTAAAAATATTTTTTCCCAAGACCTCTAAAACAATTAAATTTCACTTAAAACTAAGAGATACATAAAGTACTGCAAGGTTCTGGGACTCTTTATTAAACACTTCAGTTACTTACTTTAGGTGGATATTGGAAACTTACTGGCCACTAGAGAATTATTAACATTTTAGCACTATTAGAATATTATTTGGAAATAATTTGATTAGCAAAGTTATTTTTTTAAGCCAAAATTCTCTTCTAAATCATCTGGATTTAGAAAACCAGGTCCACTTTAGAGTTATTACTAGATACACCTATTTTATCCCTTTCTAGCCATTGTCTTAAGGATTGGAGAAGTTTGAGAATCTAGGAAATTCAACATCTACACGGACATAACTGGGATTGGGAAGCAAAACAAGCTTTACCTGAAGGTTTCAAATGGCCTTCACTTATGTCATTCTTTTGCCAGTTGTGGTACAAATGTAATCTCAGTATCTGGCAAAAATACAACCAGGGATCCATGATCAGTGTGGTGAGAATTGTCCTAAGTGTAAGTGGTATCTGTCCTTTTCCCGCTGATGTGACCTCTCCCCAACACAAATGCAAACACACACACGTATACCCTTTTAGGCTTTGTGGGTACATATGGTCTTGCCCATCTAGGGGCTCAATAATCCCAAATATTTCTTTGAGTAGAGTCATTGGCATTAATAGGAATATGGCACAATGTAATTTAATTTACATGTTTCCTTTTTTATTTAATTGTATATTTATGGAAATTTCCATTTCAAATAAACTATTTCTATCAAGGATCTCAAGTGAGTCCTTTGCAATAATAAATCTATTTGATGCATACTTAGGTGGTGTCACATGTATAATCAATTGGATTATAAAGATTATAAGAGCACAGTTATCTTTGTATTCAATTGAATGTATTTTTTAAAGATTTCCAAATGATATAATATGAAAGATGTAAGAAGATAGAATAGGCTTAAGTTCTGTTCTTGTATCTGTTTTCATCAAACTGAAAATATTGTGTATTTATTAATACATATGTTTTATAGAACAAATTCAAATGTATGCTATAAAATATTCTGCCATTCTAATTAAAATTGCTAACTTTCACTGAGCATTTATTTTGTGCCAGGCAGAAAACAGGCAGGACAAATAAAAATATTATCAATCCTAAAAACTGACACTTACAGAAGAAGAATTGGCTGGTCTTACTGACAGTAAATGTTTTTAAAGCACAGATTTTAATCAAAAGCCCCTGCCCTGACCTTTTTTAAAAAAGATTTTATCTATTTATTTGAGGGAGGGAGGGAGCATGCAAGTGGGTGCAGGAGCAGAAGAAGACAGACAAGTAGAGTCTGTGCTGAGCATAGAGCCATGACCGCACCACCCCACAACCTGGAGATCATGACCAGAGTCTAAACCAAGAGTCGGGGTCGCCTGGGTGGCTCAGCTGTTAAGCGTATGCCTTCCGCTCAGGTCATGATCCCAGCGTTCTGGGATCGAGCCCCGCATCAGGCTATCGAGCCCCGCATCAGGCTATCGAGCCCCCCGCATCGGGCTCTCTGCTCGTCGGGGAAGCCTGCTTCTCCCGCTACCATTCCCTCTGCTTGTGTTCCCTCTCTCGCTGTGTTTCTCTCTGTCAAATAAATAAAATCTTTAAATCAAGAGTCAGAGGTTTAACCAACTCAAATGCCCCCAGTCAAAAGTTCTTTTACTTCAGGTTCCTCCAACAAATGTTCTTTATTATTTATTATTACATAGTTTTTCAAAATGTTGTTTAAACTTACAATTTGGATACTAAAGAATATTTAAGAAAAATGAATCTCAGAAAAAATTATAGGCACTATTTGTATATTTCCTACTGTAATAATAACAAAATCAGCAAAGATATACTATTAGAGCAAAATATTTCATTTCCTTAAACTCAGAAATGTGCTTATTTCTGGGGTGTCTGGGTGACTCAGTGGGTTCAAGCCTCTGCCTTCGGCTCAGGTCATGATCTCAGGGTCCTGGGATGGAGCCCAGCATCAGGCTCTCTGCTCGGCAGGGAGCCTGCTTCGCCCTCTCTCTCTGCCTGCCTCTCTACTTGTGATCTCTCTCTCTCTGTCAAATAAATAAATAAAATCTTAAAAAAAAAAAAAAAGAAATGTGCTTACTTCTTTTGATTATATAATTCTAAATTTGAATCACTAAATCATCTAATTTGTATCTTGGCCAAGCACTTAAATGATTAATCAAATAAAAAAAGTATCTATAAGCAAAACTCATTATGTACAACTTCTACATGCTAATTAGAATTTTTAACTTCATATTTACAAAAATTCTTTAAAGAAAATCTCAGGCAATTTATCAACTAACTTCACCAATTCCTTTTGTGCATTTTAAAAGGGATTTGTTAGAACCTTTCTCCCCCAAATAAAATGTGTAATTTTTTTAACTTACGGAATAAGGACTAATTGTGAAAAATATTCCATATTGTGAGATCCAATTGATTTGATTCAACTGCATACCATTTTAAGTGATATTTAAAAAAATCCTTGGGCACTCAATTTCTTTTGAAGGTGCTACTTTCATCAGGAGGGCCTCACCCTCCTGAGTTTATCTTCACCCTCATGAGTTTATCTAAATCTAATTACCTCCCAAAGGTCTTGCCTCCATACACTGGAGTTTCAACAAATGAATTTGAAGGGACACAACTCAGTCCACAGGATCCCTCTATTAAATGCAGCTTTACTCAATGTCTCTGCTTTGCTTGCACTCACATCTAATCTTATGAACCAAACAGTAAGTCACAACTCAATTTCATGCTCATTAACCATCTGTTTGATTCAATCATTCCTAAAGAACTTAGTCTAATTCTACACATCAGTGAAAAATAAAGACTCTCATCTCATAGGGAGAAGCTATCCCAGATTTCACCCGCATGGCAATGACCGCCTCTGCTCTTGCCTCTCAACATCCAACAATTACGAAATTCCAAAATCACCTGGATTCTGTCTTGATCTTCACATCGAATTCAACCATTTCAACTTCTACTAAGATAAATGAATGACTAACTGTTTCAACAATTTTTTATGTATTTCTTCTGTTCTTTAAAAGAGGAGATTTTCAATGCTAGCTCCATACCCCAAATTCCCAAGAGTTTCTGAAAAGTGAGAATGTCTACAATCTAGACCAGAGATTATGATTGAAAGGATTGAGGTAGAGTCCATGTATCTATGTAATTTTAAAAGACCCACAGATGATTGTAATGACAACTAGGCCTGAAAACTACACTTCCAATCTTTAAACTAGAACCCCAAACCACATTTGTATTTTGGTTTCACTTTAGATGATCTTGAGCTGGAGAAACACATTCACATGTATATGTATGTGTATAGTTGTTTTGTTAATTATAAAATGAAATATTGACATTTCAGTTTCAAGAGAATAGTGCTGTAAATCCTACCCTAATTCTATGACTGACTTCAAAAGGATTAGCTTTGGGACATCTTGATTGTAGAACCCTCTACTAGTATTTTGCCTTTCTTTATGTGGATAACTGTGGTGGAACTTTTTATGATCACTGGTTACCTGGATTTTCCCTTCCCTTTCCATTCTTCATTTAGAGTTGCCCATAATTACATAAGAACTTTCAGAATCATGCTCCTTAGTTTCTCAAATTAATCAATCCTTGCCACTCTTCTTTCCTGATAAGTGTTTTTAAGTGTACACAGTTTTGCCTTGATTCTTCATCCTGTCCTTCCCCAACTGAGTGCATAAGTCTGCCAGTTTTTCATAATTTCTCTATGTTACACATCTAAGGGTCTTCTAAGAAATTACTTTAAGCAGCTTTCCAACAGAGAATAGAGATTGGAAATATGCGATTCACCAGGGTCAAACAAATATTATAGCTATTTTTTATAATAGGTAGCTGATTGTGATGAAACAAAAAAAACAGGCACATAGAAATATATGTGCTGGATTAAATTTAGAGTTTTTAAGTTCAAATAGGCTCTAGATATGCAGAATTGTTCTTTTTATTGATTTTTCCAAAAAATATTTTTATTGAGCTAATCCTTAAGTAGGGAATTATTTTATTCACTCAATTGTCCATTAAACTACTTTTTTTTACTAGTAAATGACTATATATTCCAAGTCTGATACTGTAATGAGGAAGAATGCTGCACATACGTATTTCTTGTCTTTAAGCAGGTGTTAGTCTTGCACAGGAGACAGGAAAATAAACAGTAGAATATAAGCGGGTGCATTACCAATTATGCTGTTTCAAGTATGAATGGAATGACTTGGGAAAACACAGAGGAGGGAAGATCATTTCCTTTTAAACTTGAAAAATAAAAAGGAAAATGCCTTTAGCTTTTAGACTCAAAGTCTAGAAGAAATTTTATAAAGGGGGATTGATAAACATGACTCCATTTGAAAAGCTGTGCATCACAGATTAAGAGCTAAACTCCTTAACATGTAAAGAACTTCATAAAATTGTGAAGAGATAAGTAAAACAATCTGTTAGAATAACGATCAAAATTATATGGTGAGCAGAAAAATATGTTCATTCATGAGGCAATGAAAATGGCTCTTAAACATATAAAATCAATCATACAGGACTAATATCCTCACTTACCACAGTGGCCAAAAATCCCAATGTTCAATAATATTTTAGTCAAAGTTCTCCAGAGAAACAGAACTAGTAGGAGATTTTATGTGTATATGTACATGAATATGGAGATGGCAACAGAGGTTTTTTTGTTTGCTTGTTTTTTAGTTTCAGGTGTACAATTTAGTGATTGAACACTTCCATACATCACTCAGTGCTCATCACAACAAGTGTGCTCCTTTAACCCCTTCACCTATTTACTCCAACCTCAACCCCCTCCCCTCTGGTAATCATCAGTTTGTTCTCTGTAATTGAGAATCTGTTTCTTGGTTTAGCTCCCTTGTTCTCTCTCTTTTCCCCCTTATGTTCATTTGTTTCGTTTTTTACATTCCACATATGAGTGAAATGATAGGTTATTTGACTTTCTTTGACTGACTTATTTTGCTTAGCATGATACTCTCTAGCTGAGATGGAGATTTTATTGTGAGGGATTGGATCACACATTTATGGAGACTGAGAAGTCATCCCACAGTCTGCCATCTTTAGGCAAGAGACCCAGAGAAGTCAGTGGTGTAATTTGGTCTAAGTCAGAAGGCCTGAAAACCAGAGGAGCTGATGGTTTAAATACCATTCCAAGAGCTGAAGACAATGAGAGGTCCCAACTCAAGGTGGCAGGCATGAACCAAAAAAGAGCAAATTCTTCCTTTCCTGGCCATTTGTTCCACTTAGGCCCTCAAAAGATTCAATGTTATTGAATCTCTTCAATTCAGTGTCATTGAATCCCCATACACATTGGGGAGGACACTCTACTAAGTCCACTAATTCAAATGCTAGTCTCACTCAGAAACATCTTCACAGACACCACCTAGAAATAATATTTAATCTGGGTAACTTGTGGCCAGTCAGGTTGATATATAAAATCAATCATCAAAAACATCCTCATCTAACTGGGAGGTTATGAGAATGAAAATTTCTGATATACTGTTGATGGGAACTCTAAATTAATGCCTTTTAGAGAAAATTAAAAATATCTAGAAAAATTGTATATTGATATATTTAACCTTTGAAAATCTCACTACTGAATCTGTCAGAAAATACACTGGCAAATTTGAAAAAAAAATTATGATGAAAATTATCCATTATAGTATTTACAGAAATTTCACAAGTTTAAAACCAACCCACACTCACTGATAGAGGCCTGAATGAATAACTATAATAGTACACCTACTGAATGGGATTATGCCATAAAATGAAAAATTCTTTGTATTCTGTCATGAAATAATTTTCAGGATTTACTTTCAAAAAGAGTAGGATAAAGAAGATATATATAGTATTCTACCACTTGCACATACTTTTACTTTTTTAAACAAAAGGTAGAACATTTTATATATATATATATCTTATATATATATATAATTTTATATATATATAATATATATTTTATATATATGTGAGTTGATGCAGTGTGTGTGCGTGTCTCTGTGCAAATTAAATCTGAATTAATTCAGATTTTTCAGAATATATATATAATATATTATATATATGTTTGCTTTATATTATATATATACTATAATAACACATATATATATATGTGTGTGTATATATATATGTTTGCTTTGCTTTCATTTGTGACAGGAAATACTGATGGTGGGGAAATAAGGCTAGGATACAAAACAGGTGGATATGACAGACAAGAAAGAGACAGTTGTCTGAATGTATCTTATTATAGATGTTGATTTTAATACATAGTGTGAAAAGATATATTTAAAAGTAAAATTGAGGGATGCCTGGGTGGCTCAGTGGGTTCAAGCCTCTGCCTTTAGCTCAGGTCATGATTCCGGGGTCCTGGGATCGAGCCCCACATCAGGCTCTCTGCTCAGCAGCAAGCCTGCCTCCCCCTCTCTCTCTCTGCCTGCCTCTCTGCCTACTTGTGATCTCTCTCTGTCAAATAAATAAATAAAATCTTTTTAAAAAAAGTATAATTAAATAAAAAAGCAATGGCTAATATTTGAAAACAAACCAAAACAAATGTATTTTTGTATCAATTTGGTGACATAAGCAATTTGAAAATTATTATTTCAAGTAGTTTTATAGCACAGTATTTTGTATACTCACTAGTATTTAAAAGATACATTTCAAAAAGAAAAAAAAACCTGAGAGGAAATCTTAAATTTGAGGCAGTAGTCTAAATGTTAATTAGTGTTGGTATTATTATGTTAAAATGAACTTCCATGTCCATGCATACTTGAGTAATTCAGCACATGGAAATTTTCAAATTGCAAACTTAGTTAAAATATGTGATACTTAAATAATAAATAAGTTTAATGTATATTTATTTTTAATATTTCCCTCTCCGTATTTTTATACTATTAGAATAAACACTGTAAAATATATTTCTTTATATTTGGGTATGAAGATTAACTGCTATTTTAAATATTAAAAGACTGATCAATCTAAAACTTTACTTAGATACAAGAACTATGCAGCAAATAAAGCTGTGTATAGCTTCCTTTACAGATAAAAATGAAAGGACTTCACATTAATATATTTACATAATTTGATTGTATATCTTTATTAACATAACTTAGAAACTTAAAGCCTATTTTCAAAATGTAAGCAATTTTGAATTTTTTTTTTTAAAGATTTTATTTATTTGACAAAGAGAAACACAGCAAGAGGGAACACAAGCAAAGGGAATGGTAGCGGGAGAAGCAGGCTTCCTGCTGAGCTGAGTGAGAGCTGATGCAATTCAGGGCTTTATCCCAGGACCCTGGGATCATGATCTGGGCCCAAGGCAGACGCTTAAGGACTGAGCCACCCAGGCGCCCCAGCAATTTTGAATTTTTATCACTTGGTCAATGTGTATGTGTATAAACTAGTTTATAATTACATCATGTGAGTTGATGCACTGTATGTGTGTGCGTGTGTCTGTGCATATATGTCCTTATGAAAAGAGTAATTTTATTTTAATCTCTGAACGATAATTCTGATTTTTCCAAATTAAATGGACAGTTCGCTCTTGTTAAATGTGATTTATTTTTTCTTTGTTCTAATGTCCTGGCTATCTTCTGTGGTGATGCCAATCTCTTTCCACTGACAGACACTTTTCCAAGGAATCTTGGGGGGAAAGGTGAATGCTTTTAGTGATATATAATATTGTAAAATTCAACAAATTGTACCATTGCTTATGTGTCTGACATAGTCTGAGAAATGAAATGGAAAAATTGGATATCACCAAAGATATGCCTTTTCCGTTTTCTCTTTCAAAATGTGATTTTTTTTCTTTATAATTTTCTTTAAATCAATTGTATAAAGCAATGAGACATAATTATTTAGAGTTGGTCATATATGTAATTGCTATTTTGAATCTAATAAATTGTTAGTTGTACAGGTATTTCAAAAATTTTTGATAAAGCCCTGCTGTTGAAAAAATATGAACATTTAAACCTCTTAAAATTTCCTTTTCTTTCTTTTACCAATAAAAATGCTTATATTTTAAAAATTTAATGAAAGTATATATTTTACAAATTAAAATTCAAAAGGTCCCCTAACCTACTCTATATTTCTGTTCCATAGAGGCACTTGCCGATAATGTTTTTAGACATGTCTTCTGGTATCTGCAATAAATAGCACATACAGTCTATCATTACTGAATAACCAATTTACCAATTTACCAGTTCATTTACAATTTACCAATTTATTTTCTATTACTTAGGGATTTAGCCATCTTAAATTCCTGCTGTCTTACTCCCATTAAGAGCATCTTCATCTGTCTATCTATCACCTATCTCATTAGAAATACGTGTTCTAAAATGAGATTACATTTTAATATGATTATCCATCCATTTTAGAAATACTTTTAAGTTGTATGTATTTTGTGTAAGTTATATTAAACATAAAATACCATAAAGCTATGTCATATGATTCTCAAAGACTTTTGAGACCAAGTTTTGTTTTGTTTTGTTTTTATAATCATTTAGCTTAACTACAGAATTCCTCTTTAAGGCAACCGGACACATGAAATTCCTTTAAAAACTTTTTGTAAGGGAAAGCTTCAGGCAAAATGATTTTACTGACAAAAACTCTGACAGGGCACTGACTCATACATATATAGATTTACAATCTTCTCACAGAGAAACTATAACCTGCAAGGAGAGACTGCTACTCCCTTAATCTTTTCTTGTATGTTCTTAAATTGCAATTTAAATTTATCTTTGTAAATTTTAGAGATTTTATTTTAGCTTCGCATAATTCATTACTGACAAAAATACACTTAGCATACTTAGTATGCTCCTGACAAGGAGAAAGGTTTGAAGTTTTCATGGCAGTCAATTTGAATATAACTTAAGTCAAGATACTTTTCATTAAAGCATTTAAATATTTGATTGAACATATGATCAATAGTTTTCATTGCAGGAAGGCAGTGACATTGATGGAAGTGAGTTAAACTGAGTAAGAGTGATGACTCAAAGACAACATTGAAAATACAGGTAGATAATAAAACATGAAAACACAAATTTGTGGGATGTTGCAAAACTAATGTTTAGAGGGAAATCTGTGGCTTTGAATGCTTATATTAGAAATGAAGATAAATATAAAATAATTTTTATTTTTAAAATATTTATTTATTTATTTGAGAGAGAGAGAGAGAGAGCATGAGCAGGAGCGGCAGAGGGAGAGGGAGAGAAAATCTCAAGCAAACTCCATGGTGACTGCAGAGCCCAAACTGGGGCTCCATCTCATGACTCTGAGATCACAACCTGAGCTGAAACCAAGTAGGAGTTTCAACCAACTATACTGCCCAGGCGTTCCTAAAAATCATTTTTCTAAATTAAACATCAAGAAGTTACTAGGAATTATTTAGCAAGTCTTCTTTAAAGCCGAAATACATCTCTCACTGTAGCTCGTTAAAGCAGAATTTAAAAAGCCACACAGCCATAACTAGTTGCAAAGAAGCCTAAGGAATAATAGTCTTAGCCTGTGCCAGGGCTATACTAACTACAGTTGAGATCTCTCATGAAAAGGAAAGAAGAGAATGAATGTTGGTTAGCAATTTGCAATCTCTGCACACACAAAAATAACAAAGATCACATCTAAGGTTTTCTCTAAGAATATCCCATTAAGTGACCCTTTCTACAGATATGATATTTTTTAGACAAATAATATTAAATATTAAATAATATTAAATATTAAATATTTTAAATAATATTAAAATAAACTGACAGTATTTTTTGAGGAATGGGCCAATCCACATCCTGAATAATATGTGAAAAAAAGTAGAATAGAAAAAATCTATTTTGTCTTTCTTAAAACTTACTAATTTAATCCACAAATATATGGAACACCCACCATATGATAGACATCTGTTACATATTGAGAACACAGAGATAAAGAGATAGACAAGGGCCCTACTAATAAGGGACCTTACATTCTGAGGAAAAGGCATAAACTAAAACTAAAATAGACAAAATAAATCTACTACAAGTACCAGGAAGAAAATAAAACAGGGCGAGAGAGAGTAGTAGGAGGGGCTACTTTATGATGGATGTTAATGACAATCTTTCTGAGGAGTTGGCATTTGAGCTGAGAATGGAATTTGTGAATGACAGTAATTATATGTCTCCAAATTATTCTTTATAAAAAGCTGATGGAGTCATTTATCTTATACACTGTGTACTAGCTCCCTAGATGTAGATACAATTTTTAGCTGTCTTACTTACAACTTAAATTCATCAGAAGTATCATGAATGATATGTAAATTATTTAAAGCACTCAACATCACTGCGTCTGATCTCCCATCTTAAAAAGGGGTAATTACACCCAGCCCAGGAAAAACAGACAAGTTTGGTCAACTAATACCAGACAAGGGAGCTAAAAATATTCAGTGGATAAAAGACAGTCTCTTCAATGAATAGTGCTGGAAAAACTGGATATTCACATGTAAATAAAAAATAAACAAATATCAAACTAACTTCTGCACAGCAAAACAATCAACAAAATGAAAAGGCAATATACATAATAGAAGGAAATATTTGCAAATCATATATCTGATATAAGGTTAATATCCAAAAAATATAAAGAACTCATAGAACTTAATAGCAAAAGAAAAAGAAGGAAAAACAAAAACAAAAACCCAAAATCATTCAATTTAAAAATGGGCAAAGGGTTTAAATAAACATTTTTCCAAAGATAATATCCATTTGGACAATATGTACATGAAAAGTTGTTCAATATTGCCAGTTAGATAATCAAAACCACAATGAGATACCACCTTACAGGGAAGAGTTATTGTCAAAAGACAAGAGACAACAAATGCTATTGAGGATGTGGAGAAAAGGAAACTCGTGGTCAGACTGTAAACTGGTAAAGTCACGATGGAAAACAGTATTGAGGCTCTTCAAAATATTAAAAATAAAACCGCTTTGTGATCCAGCAACCCCACTTGCAGGTTTATAAACAAAGGAAAAGAGGATCTCAAAGAGATATCTGCACCCCAATGTTCATTGCAGCATTATTTACAAAAGCCAATACATGGAAATGACTTCAGTGTTCATCAACAGATAAACGGTTAAAGAAAATGTGGTGTACAATGGAATACTATTTAGCCAAGAAAAGAAGAAAATTCTGCCATTTGTGACAACATGAACAGACCTCAAGGGAATTAAATGAAGTGAAATAAGTTAGACAAACATTATACAATCTCACTTACCTGTGGAGTCTAAACAAATTCTTACAAAAATAGATCAGATTTGTGGTTATCAGAGTCAAGGGGTTGAGGGCTGAGGAAATTGGATGTAGGGGCTCAAAAGTTACAAACTTCTAGTTACCAGACAAATAAATGCTGAGGATGTAATGTACAACATGATGACTACAGTTAACACTGTTCTATGGTATATTTAAAGGTCACTAAGGGAGTAGATCCTAAAAGTTGTCACATCACAAGGGGAAAAAGAGATTTCCAGTAAATATTTACAATTATTATTGTGGTAAAAAACATATAACATGAAATTTGCCCTCCTAACAATGTTTAAGGGTACAACTCGTTAGTGTTGAATATATTCACAATCTTTTGCAATAGATTCTAAAGATTTTCATCTTGCAAAACTGACAAATTTATACCCATGAAGCACTAATTTCCCTTCCAGTTTCCCCCAAGCCCTTGGGAATCACATTTTAACTTTCTATTTAAATGATTCTTACTACTGTGGATACTTCATATGAGTGGAATCACTTCATATGAGTGGAATCATACAGTATTTGTTCTTTTGTGACTGGCTAATTTCATGCATCGTAATATCCTCCAAGTTCTTTCATGCTGTAGAATTTGACAGCATTTCCTTATTTACTAAGGCTTCATGATATCCCATATGTATAAGTCACCTTTTCTTTATCCATTCATCTGTCAGTGGATTCTTAAGTTATTTCCTCATCTTGACCATTTTGATTAATGCTGCAATGACTGTGATTATTGAAAAGGAATAAAATTCAACAACAAAAATACAAATAACCCAATAGAAGAAGGGGCAAGGACTAGAATAGACAATTCTTCAAATAATATACACAGGTAGCCAATAAGCATATGAAAAGATGCTCAACATCATTAGTTATAAGAGAAATGCAAATCAAAACCACAATAAGATAACATGGCCACTATCAAAAGAAAGGTAAATAACAAGTATTGGTGAGTATATAGAGAAACTGGAGCATTTTTACACTATTGGTGGGAATGTAAAATGTAAAACTATTATTTATTTTATATTCATATTTTATATGAATATAAAAGTGCATTTCTCTTATAACTAATGATGTTGAGCATCTTTTCATATGCTTATTGGCTACCTGTGTATATTATTTGAAGAATTGTCTATAAACAATTATCACAGTTATCACTTGAGATCTTGAGTTCAATTATTTGCCTATATACCGAGAAGTAGGATTGCTGAATTATACAGTAGTTTCATCTTTTAGGAATCTCCATACTCTGTTTCATAATGGCTGCAGCATTTTACATTCCCACCAATAGTGTAAAAATGCTCCAGTTTCTCTATATACTCACCAATACTTGTTATTTACCTTTCTTTTGATAGTGGCCATGTTATCTTATTGTGGTTTTGATTTGCATTTCTCTTATAACTAATGATGTTGAGCATCTTTTCATATGCTTATTGGCTACCTGTGTATATTATTTGAAGAATTGTCTATTCTAGTCCTTGCCCCTTCTTCTATTGGGTTATTTGTATTTTTGTTGTTGAATTTTATTCCTTTTCAATAATCACAGTCATTGCAGCATTAATCAAAATGGTCAAGATGAGGAAATAACTTAAGAATCCACTGACAGATGAATGGATAAAGAAAAGGTGACTTATACATATGGGATATCATGAAGCCTTAGTAAATAAGGAAATGCTGTCAAATTCTACAGCATGAAAGAACTTGGAGGATATTACGATGCATGAAATTAGCCAGTCACAAAAGAACAAATACTGTATGATTCCACTCATATGAAGTGATTCCACTCATATGAAGTATCCACAGTAGTAAGAATCATTTAAATAGAAAGTTAAAATGTGATTCCCAAGGGCTTGGGGGAAACTGGAAGGGAAATTAGTGCTTCATGGGTATAAATTTGTCAGTTTTGCAAGATGAAAATCTTTAGAATCTATTGCAAAAGATTGTGAATATATTCAACACTAACGAGTTGTACCCTTAAACATTGTTAGGAGGGCAAATTTCATGTTATATGTTTTTTACCACAATAATAATTGTAAATATTTACTGGAAATCTCTTTTTCCCCTTGTGATGTGACAACTTTTAGGATCTACTCCCTTAGTGACCTTTAAATATACCATAGAACAGTGTTAACTGTAGTCATCATGTTGTACATTACATCCTCAGCATTTATTTGTCTGGTAACTAGAAGTTTGTAACTTTTGAGCCCCTACATCCAATTTCCTCAGCCCTCAACCCCTTGACTCTGATAACCACAAATCTGATCTATTTTTGTAAGAATTTGTTTAGACTCCACAGGTAAGTGAGATTGTATAATGTTTGTCTAACTTATTTCACTTCATTTAATTCCCTTGAGGTCTGTTCATGTTGTCACAAATGGCAGAATTTTCTTCTTTTCTTGGCTAAATAGTATTCCATTGTACACCACATTTTCTTTAACCGTTTATCTGTTGATGAACACTGAAGTCATTTCCATGTATTGGCTTTTGTAAATAATGCTGCAATGAACATTGGGGTGCAGATATCTCTTTGAGATCCTCTTTTCCTTTGTTTATAAACCTGCAAGTGGGGTTGCTGGATCACAAAGCGGTTTTATTTTTAATATTTTGAAGAGCCTCAATACTGTTTTCCATCGTGACTTTACCAGTTTACAGTCTGACCACGAGTTTCCTTTTCTCCACATCCTCAATAGCATTTGTTGTCTCTTGTCTTTTGACAATAACTCTTCCCTGTAAGGTGGTATCTCATTGTGGTTTTGATTATCTAACTGGCAATATTGAACAACTTTTCATGTACATATTGTCCAAATGGATATTATCTTTGGAAAAATGTTTATTTAAACCCTTTGCCCATTTTTAAATTGAATGATTTTGGGTTTTTGTTTTTGTTTTTCCTTCTTTTTCTTTTGCTATTAAGTTCTATGAGTTCTTTATATTTTTTGGATATTAACCTTATATCAGATATATGATTTGCAAATATTTCCTTCTATTATGTATATTGCCTTTTCATTTTGTTGATTGTTTTGCTGTGCAGAAGTTAGTTTGATATTTGTTTATTTTTTATTTACATGTGAATATCCAGTTTTTCCAGCACTATTCATTGAAGAGACTGTCTTTTATCCACTGAATATTTTTAGCTCCCTTGTCTGGTATTAGTTGACCAAACTTGTCTGTTTTTCCTGGGCTGGGTGTAATTACCCCTTTTTAAGATGGGAGATCAGACGCAGTGATGTTGAGTGCTTTAAATAATTTACATATCATTCATGATACTTCTGATGAATTTAAGTTGTAAGTAAGACAGCTAAAAATTGTATCTACATCTAGGGAGCTAGTACACAGTGTATAAGATAAATGACTCCATCAGCTTTTTATAAAGAATAATTTGGAGACATATAATTACTGTCATTCACAAATTCCATTCTCAGCTCAAATGCCAACTCCTCAGAAAGATTGTCATTAACATCCATCATAAAGTAGCCCCTCCTACTACTCTCTCTCGCCCTGTTTTATTTTCTTCCTGGTACTTGTAGTAGATTTATTTTGTCTATTTTAGTTTTAGTTTATGCCTTTTCCTCAGAATGTAAGGTCCCTTA
This sequence comes from Procyon lotor, assembly GCA_028646535.1. Taxonomy (NCBI): domain Eukaryota; kingdom Metazoa; phylum Chordata; class Mammalia; order Carnivora; family Procyonidae; genus Procyon; species Procyon lotor. The sequence goes on from JAQQSY010000045.1 coordinate 53,096, forward strand.
TTAGTAGGGCCCTTGTCTATCTCTTTATTTATCTCTGTGTTCTCAATATGTAACAGATGTCTATCATATGGTGGGTGTTCCATATATTTGTGGATTAAATTAGTAAGTTTTAAGAAAGACAAAATAGATTTTTTCTATTCTACTTTTTTTCACATATTATTCAGGATGTGGATTGGCCCATTCCTCAAAAAATACTGTCAGTTTATTTTAATATTATTTAAAATATTTAATATTTAATATTATTTAATATTTAATATTATTTGTCTAAAAAATATCATATCTGTAGAAAGGGTCACTTAATGGGATATTCTTAGAGAAAACCTTAGATGTGATCTTTGTTATTTTTGTGTGTGCAGAGATTGCAAATTGCTAACCAACATTCATTCTCTTCTTTCCTTTTCACGAGAGATCTCAACTGTAGTTAGTATAGCCCTGGCACAGGCTAAGACTATTATTCCTTAGGCTTCTTTGCAACTAGTTATGGCTGTGTGGCTTTTTAAATTCTGCTTTAACGAGCTACAGTGAGAGATGTATTTCGGCTTTAAAGAAGACTTGCTAAATAATTCCTAGTAACTTCTTGATGTTTAATTTAGAAAAATGATTTTTAGGAACGCCTGGGCAGTATAGTTGGTTGAAACTCCTACTTGGTTTCAGCTCAGGTTGTGATCTCAGAGTCATGAGATGGAGCCCCAGTTTGGGCTCTGCAGTCACCATGGAGTTTGCTTGAGATTTTCTCTCCCTCTCCCTCTGCCGCTCCTGCTCATGCTCTCTCTCTCTCTCTCTCAAATAAATAAATAAATATTTTAAAAATAAAAATTATTTTATATTTATCTTCATTTCTAATATAAGCATTCAAAGCCACAGATTTCCCTCTAAACATTAGTTTTGCAACATCCCACAAATTTGTGTTTTCATGTTTTATTATCTACCTGTATTTTCAATGTTGTCTTTGAGTCATCACTCTTACTCAGTTTAACTCACTTCCATCAATGTCACTGCCTTCCTGCAATGAAAACTATTGATCATATGTTCAATCAAATATTTAAATGCTTTAATGAAAAGTATCTTGACTTAAGTTATATTCAAATTGACTGCCATGAAAACTTCAAACCTTTCTCCTTGTCAGGAGCATACTAAGTATGCTAAGTGTATTTTTGTCAGTAATGAATTATGCGAAGCTAAAATAAAATCTCTAAAATTTACAAAGATAAATTTAAATTGCAATTTAAGAACATACAAGAAAAGATTAAGGGAGTAGCAGTCTCTCCTTGCAGGTTATAGTTTCTCTGTGAGAAGATTGTAAATCTATATATGTATGAGTCAGTGCCCTGTCAGAGTTTTTGTCAGTAAAATCATTTTGCCTGAAGCTTTCCCTTACAAAAAGTTTTTAAAGGAATTTCATGTGTCCGGTTGCCTTAAAGAGGAATTCTGTAGTTAAGCTAAATGATTATAAAAACAAAACAAAACAAAACTTGGTCTCAAAAGTCTTTGAGAATCATATGACATAGCTTTATGGTATTTTATGTTTAATATAACTTACACAAAATACATACAACTTAAAAGTATTTCTAAAATGGATGGATAATCATATTAAAATGTAATCTCATTTTAGAACACGTATTTCTAATGAGATAGGTGATAGATAGACAGATGAAGATGCTCTTAATGGGAGTAAGACAGCAGGAATTTAAGATGGCTAAATCCCTAAGTAATAGAAAATAAATTGGTAAATTGTAAATGAACTGGTAAATTGGTAAATTGGTTATTCAGTAATGATAGACTGTATGTGCTATTTATTGCAGATACCAGAAGACATGTCTAAAAACATTATCGGCAAGTGCCTCTATGGAACAGAAATATAGAGTAGGTTAGGGGACCTTTTGAATTTTAATTTGTAAAATATATACTTTCATTAAATTTTTAAAATATAAGCATTTTTATTGGTAAAAGAAAGAAAAGGAAATTTTAAGAGGTTTAAATGTTCATATTTTTTCAACAGCAGGGCTTTATCAAAAATTTTTGAAATACCTGTACAACTAACAATTTATTAGATTCAAAATAGCAATTACATATATGACCAACTCTAAATAATTATGTCTCATTGCTTTATACAATTGATTTAAAGAAAATTATAAAGAAAAAAAATCACATTTTGAAAGAGAAAACGGAAAAGGCATATCTTTGGTGATATCCAATTTTTCCATTTCATTTCTCAGACTATGTCAGACACATAAGCAATGGTACAATTTGTTGAATTTTACAATATTATATATCACTAAAAGCATTCACCTTTCCCCCCAAGATTCCTTGGAAAAGTGTCTGTCAGTGGAAAGAGATTGGCATCACCACAGAAGATAGCCAGGACATTAGAACAAAGAAAAAATAAATCACATTTAACAAGAGCGAACTGTCCATTTAATTTGGAAAAATCAGAATTATCGTTCAGAGATTAAAATAAAATTACTCTTTTCATAAGGACATATATGCACAGACACACGCACACACATACAGTGCATCAACTCACATGATGTAATTATAAACTAGTTTATACACATACACATTGACCAAGTGATAAAAATTCAAAATTGCTGGGGCGCCTGGGTGGCTCAGTCCTTAAGCGTCTGCCTTGGGCCCAGATCATGATCCCAGGGTCCTGGGATAAAGCCCTGAATTGCATCAGCTCTCACTCAGCTCAGCAGGAAGCCTGCTTCTCCCGCTACCATTCCCTTTGCTTGTGTTCCCTCTTGCTGTGTTTCTCTTTGTCAAATAAATAAAATCTTTAAAAAAAAAAATTCAAAATTGCTTACATTTTGAAAATAGGCTTTAAGTTTCTAAGTTATGTTAATAAAGATATACAATCAAATTATGTAAATATATTAATGTGAAGTCCTTTCATTTTTATCTGTAAAGGAAGCTATACACAGCTTTATTTGCTGCATAGTTCTTGTATCTAAGTAAAGTTTTAGATTGATCAGTCTTTTAATATTTAAAATAGCAGTTAATCTTCATACCCAAATATAAAGAAATATATTTTACAGTGTTTATTCTAATAGTATAAAAATACGGAGAGGGAAATATTAAAAATAAATATACATTAAACTTATTTATTATTTAAGTATCACATATTTTAACTAAGTTTGCAATTTGAAAATTTCCATGTGCTGAATTACTCAAGTATGCATGGACATGGAAGTTCATTTTAACATAATAATACCAACACTAATTAACATTTAGACTACTGCATCAAATTTAAGATTTCCTCTCAGGTTTTTTTTTCTTTTTGAAATGTATCTTTTAAATACTAGTGAGTATACAAAATACTGTGCTATAAAACTACTTGAAATAATAATTTTCAAATTGCTTATGTCACCAAATTGATACAAAAATACATTTGTTTTGGTTTGTTTTCAAATATTAGCCATTGCTTTTTTATTTAATTATACTTTTTTTAAAAAGATTTTATTTATTTATTTGACAGAGAGAGATCACAAGTAGGCAGAGAGGCAGGCAGAGAGAGAGAGGGGGAGGCAGGCTTGCTGCTGAGCAGAGAGCCTGATGTGGGGCTCGATCCCAGGACCCCGGAATCATGACCTGAGCTAAAGGCAGAGGCTTGAACCCACTGAGCCACCCAGGCATCCCTCAATTTTACTTTTAAATATATCTTTTCACACTATGTATTAAAATCAACATCTATAATAAGGTACATTCAGACAACTGTCTCTTTCTTGTCTGTCATATCCACCTGTTTTGTATCCTAGCCTTATTTCCCCACCATCAGTATTTCCTGTCACAAATGAAAGCAAAGCAAACATATATATATACACACACATATATATATATGTGTTATTATAGTATATATATAATATAAAGCAAACATATATATAATATATTATATATATATTCTGAAAAATCTGAATTAATTCAGATTTAATTTGCACAGAGACACGCACACACACTGCATCAACTCACATATATATAAAATATATATTATATATATATAAAATTATATATATATATAAGATATATATATATATAAAATGTTCTACCTTTTGTTTAAAAAAGTAAAAGTATGTGCAAGTGGTAGAATACTATATATATCTTCTTTATCCTACTCTTTTTGAAAGTAAATCCTGAAAATTATTTCATGACAGAATACAAAGAATTTTTCATTTTATGGCATAATCCCATTCAGTAGGTGTACTATTATAGTTATTCATTCAGGCCTCTATCAGTGAGTGTGGGTTGGTTTTAAACTTGTGAAATTTCTGTAAATACTATAATGGATAATTTTCATCATAATTTTTTTTTCAAATTTGCCAGTGTATTTTCTGACAGATTCAGTAGTGAGATTTTCAAAGGTTAAATATATCAATATACAATTTTTCTAGATATTTTTAATTTTCTCTAAAAGGCATTAATTTAGAGTTCCCATCAACAGTATATCAGAAATTTTCATTCTCATAACCTCCCAGTTAGATGAGGATGTTTTTGATGATTGATTTTCTATATCAACCTGACTGGCCACAAGTTACCCAGATTAAATATTATTTCTAGGTGGTGTCTGTGAAGATGTTTCTGAGTGAGACTAGCATTTGAATTAGTGGACTTAGTAGAGTGTCCTCCCCAATGTGTATGGGGATTCAATGACACTGAATTGAAGAGATTCAATAACATTGAATCTTTTGAGGGCCTAAGTGGAACAAATGGCCAGGAAAGGAAGAATTTGCTCTTTTTTGGTTCATGCCTGCCACCTTGAGTTGGGACCTCTCATTGTCTTCAGCTCTTGGAATGGTATTTAAACCATCAGCTCCTCTGGTTTTCAGGCCTTCTGACTTAGACCAAATTACACCACTGACTTCTCTGGGTCTCTTGCCTAAAGATGGCAGACTGTGGGATGACTTCTCAGTCTCCATAAATGTGTGATCCAATCCCTCACAATAAAATCTCCATCTCAGCTAGAGAGTATCATGCTAAGCAAAATAAGTCAGTCAAAGAAAGTCAAATAACCTATCATTTCACTCATATGTGGAATGTAAAAAACGAAACAAATGAACATAAGGGGGAAAAGAGAGAGAACAAGGGAGCTAAACCAAGAAACAGATTCTCAATTACAGAGAACAAACTGATGATTACCAGAGGGGAGGGGGTTGAGGTTGGAGTAAATAGGTGAAGGGGTTAAAGGAGCACACTTGTTGTGATGAGCACTGAGTGATGTATGGAAGTGTTCAATCACTAAATTGTACACCTGAAACTAAAAAACAAGCAAACAAAAAAACCTCTGTTGCCATCTCCATATTCATGTACATATACACATAAAATCTACTAGTTCTGTTTCTCTGGAGAACTTTGACTAAAATATTATTGAACATTGGGATTTTTGGCCACTGTGGTAAGTGAGGATATTAGTCCTGTATGATTGATTTTATATGTTTAAGAGCCATTTTCATTGCCTCATGAATGAACATATTTTTCTGCTCACCATATAATTTTGATCGTTATTCTAACAGATTGTTTTACTTATCTCTTCACAATTTTATGAAGTTCTTTACATGTTAAGGAGTTTAGCTCTTAATCTGTGATGCACAGCTTTTCAAATGGAGTCATGTTTATCAATCCCCCTTTATAAAATTTCTTCTAGACTTTGAGTCTAAAAGCTAAAGGCATTTTCCTTTTTATTTTTCAAGTTTAAAAGGAAATGATCTTCCCTCCTCTGTGTTTTCCCAAGTCATTCCATTCATACTTGAAACAGCATAATTGGTAATGCACCCGCTTATATTCTACTGTTTATTTTCCTGTCTCCTGTGCAAGACTAACACCTGCTTAAAGACAAGAAATACGTATGTGCAGCATTCTTCCTCATTACAGTATCAGACTTGGAATATATAGTCATTTACTAGTAAAAAAAAGTAGTTTAATGGACAATTGAGTGAATAAAATAATTCCCTACTTAAGGATTAGCTCAATAAAAATATTTTTTGGAAAAATCAATAAAAAGAACAATTCTGCATATCTAGAGCCTATTTGAACTTAAAAACTCTAAATTTAATCCAGCACATATATTTCTATGTGCCTGTTTTTTTTGTTTCATCACAATCAGCTACCTATTATAAAAAATAGCTATAATATTTGTTTGACCCTGGTGAATCGCATATTTCCAATCTCTATTCTCTGTTGGAAAGCTGCTTAAAGTAATTTCTTAGAAGACCCTTAGATGTGTAACATAGAGAAATTATGAAAAACTGGCAGACTTATGCACTCAGTTGGGGAAGGACAGGATGAAGAATCAAGGCAAAACTGTGTACACTTAAAAACACTTATCAGGAAAGAAGAGTGGCAAGGATTGATTAATTTGAGAAACTAAGGAGCATGATTCTGAAAGTTCTTATGTAATTATGGGCAACTCTAAATGAAGAATGGAAAGGGAAGGGAAAATCCAGGTAACCAGTGGTCATAAAAAGTTCCACCACAGTTATCCACATAAAGAAAGGCAAAATACTAGTAGAGGGTTCTACAATCAAGATGTCCCAAAGCTAATCCTTTTGAAGTCAGTCATAGAATTAGGGTAGGATTTACAGCACTATTCTCTTGAAACTGAAATGTCAATATTTCATTTTATAATTAACAAAACAACTATACACATACATATACATGTGAATGTGTTTCTCCAGCCCAAGATCATCTAAAGTGAAACCAAAATACAAATGTGGTTTGGGGTTCTAGTTTAAAGATTGGAAGTGTAGTTTTCAGGCCTAGTTGTCATTACAATCATCTGTGGGTCTTTTAAAATTACATAGATACATGGACTCTACCTCAATCCTTTCAATCATAATCTCTGGTCTAGATTGTAGACATTCTCACTTTTCAGAAACTCTTGGGAATTTGGGGTATGGAGCTAGCATTGAAAATCTCCTCTTTTAAAGAACAGAAGAAATACATAAAAAATTGTTGAAACAGTTAGTCATTCATTTATCTTAGTAGAAGTTGAAATGGTTGAATTCGATGTGAAGATCAAGACAGAATCCAGGTGATTTTGGAATTTCGTAATTGTTGGATGTTGAGAGGCAAGAGCAGAGGCGGTCATTGCCATGCGGGTGAAATCTGGGATAGCTTCTCCCTATGAGATGAGAGTCTTTATTTTTCACTGATGTGTAGAATTAGACTAAGTTCTTTAGGAATGATTGAATCAAACAGATGGTTAATGAGCATGAAATTGAGTTGTGACTTACTGTTTGGTTCATAAGATTAGATGTGAGTGCAAGCAAAGCAGAGACATTGAGTAAAGCTGCATTTAATAGAGGGATCCTGTGGACTGAGTTGTGTCCCTTCAAATTCATTTGTTGAAACTCCAGTGTATGGAGGCAAGACCTTTGGGAGGTAATTAGATTTAGATAAACTCATGAGGGTGAAGATAAACTCAGGAGGGTGAGGCCCTCCTGATGAAAGTAGCACCTTCAAAAGAAATTGAGTGCCCAAGGATTTTTTTAAATATCACTTAAAATGGTATGCAGTTGAATCAAATCAATTGGATCTCACAATATGGAATATTTTTCACAATTAGTCCTTATTCCGTAAGTTAAAAAAATTACACATTTTATTTGGGGGAGAAAGGTTCTAACAAATCCCTTTTAAAATGCACAAAAGGAATTGGTGAAGTTAGTTGATAAATTGCCTGAGATTTTCTTTAAAGAATTTTTGTAAATATGAAGTTAAAAATTCTAATTAGCATGTAGAAGTTGTACATAATGAGTTTTGCTTATAGATACTTTTTTTATTTGATTAATCATTTAAGTGCTTGGCCAAGATACAAATTAGATGATTTAGTGATTCAAATTTAGAATTATATAATCAAAAGAAGTAAGCACATTTCTTTTTTTTTTTTTTTAAGATTTTATTTATTTATTTGACAGAGAGAGAGAGATCACAAGTAGAGAGGCAGGCAGAGAGAGAGGGCGAAGCAGGCTCCCTGCCGAGCAGAGAGCCTGATGCTGGGCTCCATCCCAGGACCCTGAGATCATGACCTGAGCCGAAGGCAGAGGCTTGAACCCACTGAGTCACCCAGACACCCCAGAAATAAGCACATTTCTGAGTTTAAGGAAATGAAATATTTTGCTCTAATAGTATATCTTTGCTGATTTTGTTATTATTACAGTAGGAAATATACAAATAGTGCCTATAATTTTTTCTGAGATTCATTTTTCTTAAATATTCTTTAGTATCCAAATTGTAAGTTTAAACAACATTTTGAAAAACTATGTAATAATAAATAATAAAGAACATTTGTTGGAGGAACCTGAAGTAAAAGAACTTTTGACTGGGGGCATTTGAGTTGGTTAAACCTCTGACTCTTGATTTAAAGATTTTATTTATTTGACAGAGAGAAACACAGCGAGAGAGGGAACACAAGCAGAGGGAATGGTAGCGGGAGAAGCAGGCTTCCCCGACGAGCAGAGAGCCCGATGCGGGGGGCTCGATAGCCTGATGCGGGGCTCGATAGCCTGATGCGGGGCTCGATCCCAGAACGCTGGGATCATGACCTGAGCGGAAGGCATACGCTTAACAGCTGAGCCACCCAGGCGACCCCGACTCTTGGTTTAGACTCTGGTCATGATCTCCAGGTTGTGGGGTGGTGCGGTCATGGCTCTATGCTCAGCACAGACTCTACTTGTCTGTCTTCTTCTGCTCCTGCACCCACTTGCATGCTCCCTCCCTCCCTCAAATAAATAGATAAAATCTTTTTTAAAAAAGGTCAGGGCAGGGGCTTTTGATTAAAATCTGTGCTTTAAAAACATTTACTGTCAGTAAGACCAGCCAATTCTTCTTCTGTAAGTGTCAGTTTTTAGGATTGATAATATTTTTATTTGTCCTGCCTGTTTTCTGCCTGGCACAAAATAAATGCTCAGTGAAAGTTAGCAATTTTAATTAGAATGGCAGAATATTTTATAGCATACATTTGAATTTGTTCTATAAAACATATGTATTAATAAATACACAATATTTTCAGTTTGATGAAAACAGATACAAGAACAGAACTTAAGCCTATTCTATCTTCTTACATCTTTCATATTATATCATTTGGAAATCTTTAAAAAATACATTCAATTGAATACAAAGATAACTGTGCTCTTATAATCTTTATAATCCAATTGATTATACATGTGACACCACCTAAGTATGCATCAAATAGATTTATTATTGCAAAGGACTCACTTGAGATCCTTGATAGAAATAGTTTATTTGAAATGGAAATTTCCATAAATATACAATTAAATAAAAAAGGAAACATGTAAATTAAATTACATTGTGCCATATTCCTATTAATGCCAATGACTCTACTCAAAGAAATATTTGGGATTATTGAGCCCCTAGATGGGCAAGACCATATGTACCCACAAAGCCTAAAAGGGTATACGTGTGTGTGTTTGCATTTGTGTTGGGGAGAGGTCACATCAGCGGGAAAAGGACAGATACCACTTACACTTAGGACAATTCTCACCACACTGATCATGGATCCCTGGTTGTATTTTTGCCAGATACTGAGATTACATTTGTACCACAACTGGCAAAAGAATGACATAAGTGAAGGCCATTTGAAACCTTCAGGTAAAGCTTGTTTTGCTTCCCAATCCCAGTTATGTCCGTGTAGATGTTGAATTTCCTAGATTCTCAAACTTCTCCAATCCTTAAGACAATGGCTAGAAAGGGATAAAATAGGTGTATCTAGTAATAACTCTAAAGTGGACCTGGTTTTCTAAATCCAGATGATTTAGAAGAGAATTTTGGCTTAAAAAAATAACTTTGCTAATCAAATTATTTCCAAATAATATTCTAATAGTGCTAAAATGTTAATAATTCTCTAGTGGCCAGTAAGTTTCCAATATCCACCTAAAGTAAGTAACTGAAGTGTTTAATAAAGAGTCCCAGAACCTTGCAGTACTTTATGTATCTCTTAGTTTTAAGTGAAATTTAATTGTTTTAGAGGTCTTGGGAAAAAATATTTTTAAAGTCTTTAACAATAAAAGCTTATCTAAAAACAATATGAATTTATTCAGTTGTGGAGAATGGATCTGCATGTAAAATGACAGTAAGGGACAAACTGAATCTTAATTCTCTTAATTTAAATGTTTGAATCTTAAAAACAAATATTCATGCACACACAAACATAGATATGCATGCCTTTCACTTAGTAAGTCTAATAATGTAAATACAGTGTACTTTACTGGTAGTTTTGGTGAATGGGAAGGAGCATGGACTTTAGAGCCAAGCAGATAATTTGTTTTCATTCCAGTTCTTCATCTTACAAACTGTAAGAGGGTAAAATTGGATAATGATTACTATGGGCAATAAAATGACATCAGATTTTGCCTCCCAATAACATAAAAAGAAAAAGGGATCCTGAGATAAATGTTCATTTCATAGGTATTTCTATTATCTATTTTTTTATATGGCCTTCCTGATATACTTTTTTTTTAAGATTTTATTTCTTTGAGAGAGAGAGAAAGAGACAGAGATAACAACAGAGATAGTGAGAGAGAGCATGAGTGGGGAGGAGAGGGAAAAGCAGACTCCCCGCTGAGCAGGTCCCCATTGCGGGACTTGATCCCAGGACCCTGGGTTCATGATCTGAGCCAAAGGCAGAAGCGTAACTGACTGAGCCACCCAGGTGCCCCCATATACTTTTAAAAAATAAGTATTTTTGGGGCGCCTGGGTGGCTCAGTGGGTGGAGGCCTCTGCCTTCGGCTCAGGTGATGATCTCAGGGTTCTGGGATCGAGCCCCGCATTGGGTTCTCTGCTCAGCGGGGAGCCTGCTTCCCCTTCTCTCTCTGCCTGCCTCTCTGCCTACTTGTGATCTCTCTCTCTTCTCTCTCTCTGTCAAATAAATAAATAAAAAACTAAAAAGAAAAAAAAATAAGTATTTTTTACAAGGCCTGTGATGATACCTTCCCTTATACCTCTATGTAGAAATTTTTAAAAAGGTATCCATGAAGGAGTTTCTGTGTGTGTGTGTGTGTGTGTGTGTGTGTGTGTGTGTGTGTATGTGCTTGAAAGTAATCATTATTAGTGATAGAATTACTACTGACCTATAAATCACTAACGATGTTTGTACAGAAAGGGTTTATCTAAGTTAAATAATAGCACTGTGAATGGTAATTTTTTTTCATGTTATTTGTTTCACCATAACAAACTACTCTATGATAATTCTTTCTCAGATCTGTACTCAAATATACTCAGTGCCGTGAGATTCCCATTCATTTTCTTTAGACACGTTTGCTTCCAGGTAACAAATTTATGTAAAACTGAATCTGGGTATGCCAAAAGTGAGATAATTTAAATATTTCGCAACACTTAGTCATACATCACAGGTTGTTGTTATTGTTGTTTTGGTGACAATAAAATGCGGGCCTCACTGACTCAGAGGTATTGCTTGGTGGCATGTTTGTGTATTCTGTCATCACAGAAGCAAGCATTCAAAGTAGCTTTGGGTTGTTGCTTTTTTAATATCTGTTTTTCTGTCTTTAGTAGCATGACCCAAACAATGGATTGCTGAAATTTGGATAGAAAGATAGAGCAACCAAATTTTATATTAGACACATGAAATATGAGTGAGTTTGAATTGTATATTAGAGATTTTTTTTTCCCATTTCAGCATCAAAATTTAGATGCAAAGGAATTTTTCGGAAGCTGTTGTTTTACTCAGTTACTCAAATGATAAAAGTCCTAGTGAATTCATTTTCTAAGAAAGACATTGATGAATATATTTTATTTAGATATATTTCAATTTTAGTCATTCTTTCATCAGGCAGTTAATATACCTGTATTACTACACAATACTGAGCTATATTTTTTGGAAGTACAACTAACAACACCATAATCCCTGGAGTTCTCTCTCCTCCTAGGTTAGACTTCAGTCAGTGGAGAGACCTACTGCTTATCTAGTCCTGGCGAATAACCAGACTCTTGAAACTGAGAGTAATACTCCCTTAAAGCATTAACTCAGGTAAGGAGAGAGAAAAATGGATAATTCAAAGGATAATTTCCTTCAACTTCTGTTTCCAAGAAGTTATTTTCTGCATCATTTCAAGCTAGGTTGGTGAACTGAAGAGTATACAAAACAACATATTTTAAGATCTATTTAGCCCAGTGGTTGTAACCAGCATGGTATGAGACTTTAAAAAGAAATTATGGATACTCAGAATCTAGGGTCAGAGATTTTATGCACACTCCTTATCTACATGGTTGTATAGAAGATATTTGGCTACTTACTTTATTAAAATTAGCCACTTTGAAATTCATTATCTGGCATTGTTTAACAATGAAATTTTATGCATCAGAAAAATGTTCATGAACCAATAAATGGATAGCCATTTGCCAGTTTAGCCATGCAATGGAAACTTCTAGGAGGTTTGGCAGAGGGCGGAATTTAGGGCAGAACTTTCCTAATGATCTCATTAAAGCCTCAGGTTTATAAGACAAGGACTTAAAGCATCTGAAACCCCAGGGCCAGTTACTTATTGCCATCATTAGACTCAATCAAGTCTCCAATAGAGTACAGATACTGCAGTTCTCTATAAGGGCTCTAATATGAAAGGTTGGGGTGGTATACACAGTGCTGTTCATCAATATTTTCTAGTTTTCCTTCTGGGTTCTTGAGTATAAGGTTACGGATAAGATACAGAGCACCCAATTAAATTCAAAATTCAGATTAATAATGAATAATATTTCAGTATTGCATGGGGTACATATATTAAAAATTAATCCTTTTTTGAGTCTAAAATTCAAATTTAACTGAGAATTCTATATTTTTTCAACTTTATTGAGATACAATTGACATATAGAATCATAAGATATTTAAAGTGTATAATGCGATGATTATATGATTGTGTTTGTGTGTGTGTGTGTGTGTGTGTGTGTGTGTGTGTGTGTGTGTGTGTGATACAAGAGTCCCCCATCAAGTTAATTAACATATCCATCATCTCACATACTTACCTTTTTGCTTTGGTGAGAACATCTTTATTTGAAAAACATGGCATCTATGTTTGACAACAATTTCACTTCTATCTTGAGGTTAAATGTGATTATTTGACTAAGTTTGATCATTCAAATGTATGTTACTTCTTTGGGAGATCTACCTTCAGCAACCAATTGTTTCTTAAGTAAACAATTGATTACTGAGATAAATGTCCCAGAGAATTCTTTCTCTGCCCCTGCAACCATGAAATTCTAAGATGATGTGAAGGGTGAACACTGAGTTGTCACTTAGACAACTGCCTAGGAAAGCTTCCCAGTTTCGTTGCATATTTAGTGAGTGAGAAGTAAGCCATTATTTGTTTGTATGCTTACACTGAAGTTTAGGAGGTGCTTATTAACAGAGTATAACCTAGATTATCCTAATAAAGGTCAGAATGGCTGGAATTCTAGACCAATGTAGATTTCCTATCATGACTAAAATTTCACTTGATATTAGTGATCCTGAATTTAAACTCATAGTTGTAATAGTATTGTGTGTGCACACATATAGAGATTTGTATTATGTATTATGTGTATTATGTGTGTGTGCATATACATGTACATATGTTTCAGCCATATTTATCCATGGAAAACTGAACTTGGAATGAGTTAGAATTTTTCCAATTGAGTATGATAGAAAGGTAGACAGTTGGTGAGGATGATTGCAAAGGCATGAATGCAGCAAAAGAATCCAGAGTGAAAGCTGAATGAGGAGGGAAGTGTTATTAGGGGAAGTAAAATGGATGTAAAAATCAATGAACTATCAGCCTTAGTAGGGTCAAAATGTAAAAAAGTTTATGATATAATATTTAATCTACTGGAGCTTCTGATATATTATAGAAGATACGGGTCCTTGAAAATCTCTCACTTATAGAGGAATTTGAATTAATTGGATAAAAACTAGAAATTGAGAAAGAGAAGAAATAAGACCTTATTTTATGACGAAAGAATGACTGAAAATGGGTCTCAAAATGAAAGTAAGATTTGGATAGTTTTAGGGAAAAGTGAATGGCATTTCAAAGAGAATATTCTAATCCAGTCTCAGAAGAGCCACTACTATTTAGCAAACCTATTTTATTTCTCTATTTAAGCCAGTAGTCATTTCAAAGCTTTACTTCCCTCATCACCCCTATCCTCTTCAGTCTCATAGATAATATGTCTTTGTTACTAGAGACTGTCAAATAAGTATTCATTTCACTATTCATGTCCTTTCCTAAATGCATCTTCATCAACACCATTTCTTCTTGTTAAAAACTTATTTGAAGATATATTTGAAATTCTGGATGGTATAGATTTCTAGAAAGATACAAATCCCAGAAGTTATCCCAGTAGACCAAGTTGAAACAGATAAAAGTTATAAAAAAACTACCTTTACAAAAAAAAAAAAAAAGAAAACAACAACAAAAACAAAACCACCAATACTAGCTGGTTTCACAGGCAAATCATATAAACTTGCTAAGAGAACCACAACATTGTACTTTAGGCTCCTTTTAAAAATAAATAAATAAATAAATAAATAAATAAATATTTTAGATTCAATTAGCTAACATATAGTATATCAGTAGTTTTTTGGTTTTTTTTTAAGATTTTATTTATTTATTTGACAGACAGAGAAATCACAAGTAGGCAGAGGCAGGCAGAGAGAGAGGGGGAAGCAGGCTCCCTGCTGAGCAGAGAGCCCGATGCGGGGCTCAATCCCAGGACCCTGAGATCATGACCTGAGCTGAAGGCAGAGGCTTTAACCCACTGAGCCACCCAGGCGCCCCAATATATCAGTAGTTTTTGATGTAGTATTCTGTAATTCATTAGTTGCATATAACAGCCAGTGCTTATCACATCACATGCCCTCCTTAATGCTCCTTACAGTGGTGGCAGTTTTTTTTTATATATACTACAACTATTTATTAATCTCTTTATTGTTTTCCTATTTTGTCATATTTGTGTCTGTACTATTTTACTCAATCACTTCATTGAAACAGTTAACTCTAGCCATTAACACAGAGTACACAGAGATTATGTCATTCAATATCAGTAAATGTATGGAAATTAGTACATATGATATGTATAACAAGATTGATTATACAAAAGCAATATCTATGTATCATTAGTATTCAATATAGTCACATATAATTGTAGGTTTTACTCCAAAGTCATCAAACGTTGCTATTCTTTAAGAGTATACATATTTTTGAGATGAAATTTTATGAAGCATTTGAGTTTTTTAATATATAAATGAATTTAAATTATGAACAACCGAAGTTGTTACAAATCTTTGGTTGATTTGCATGAATAGATTAGGAAGTAAAGTTTAAAAAGCTAATTCATGACTGAATCAGACAATTAATATGAACTAAAAACTAGTTTAATTTCTTTTTTTTTTTTAAGATTTATTTATTTATTTATTTATTTATTTATTTATTTATTTAACAGAGAGAAAGAGATCACAAGTAGGCAGAGAGTCAGGCAAGGGAAGGAACAGAGAGCCCGATGTGGAGCTCGATCCTAAGACCCTGAGATCATGACCTGAGCCGAAGGCAGAGGCTTTAACCCACTGAGCCACTCAGGCACCTCTAGTTTAATTTCTTTTAAAAAAGTTTTTTATTTCACTGTGTAATTCATAAGAATATTTGTCATAACAGACTGTCATGTTCTTAAAAATTGCATCTAAGCCATAAACCATAAGGCTAAAAAAGGCTAATTGAAAGAATATCCTTGAGGAGAAGATATAAGGAATATCTCAGGATGATTACATGGCGGTGGTAGGGCTATTACTCAGCTTCCATAAAGTATTTAGGATTTCAAATTTTATATGTAGAGAATAACATATAAGAAACAAAGTATAGAATTAGAAACAAAATAATAGGGGAAAAAAGGATATAAATGAAGAAACCTAGCTTGGGAAATTGAGAAATCATAAACAGTTACAAGATAGATATAACAGTAGAGTCTAGATTCTAAAGTTTTTGACACATTCATTTGGTGTTTTGATTACCTCTTCTTCACCTTGTTGGGGAGAGAGGGATTCATTCTTACTCTAGGATTATGGGGGACAACAAAACACACAAAACTTGATACTGGAGAGATGAGATTTATAGCAGTTTATTAGTTATGTATAGTCACAGCCCAGGGTAGAAGACACACCTGTCACTAAAATGGATGTTTCACTTGGGTGTTTCACTCAAATGTAGAGTGAAAAAGCAGGGGCTATGGGAGAAGTCACTAGAAGGTGAGATGATCCCTGGGCTCCACAAGAGGATGTAATTGTCTTGTTTGAATAATTTGGTTTCAGGGAATTGAAGCCCATTACAGGGATAAACAGGACCTGTGCCTTATCCCCATGATAAGGAGGTTGTTTGGTGAGGGAACCTTATCTGGCATTCACATCACATTTGGTATGTCAGTGTGTTTATGTGTGTATGTGTAGATAGATATAGATATACTTTTTAAATTTTAGAACGATTTTAGATTTACAGAAAAATGTCAAAGACAGGATAGAGTGTTAGCATCATATCCTACACTTAGTTCCATTATTAACATCTTGGATTAGTATACTACAATTGTCACAATTAATAAACCAATATTGATACATTATTATTGACTAGATTCCACGCTAAATCATATTTTTAAACTTTTACCTAATCTCCTTTTTCTGGTCTAGAACCTTATATAAAATATTACATTTAACCATCACGTTTTGTCAGTTTCAACTTGGCTGTGAAATATTCTCACGTTGTCCTTATCTTTGATAACCTTGATGGTTTAAAGAGTATGGTGCAGGTACCTTATAAAATCCCCTTCAAATGAAATTTATCAGATGTCTTTGTCATGTCTGGACTGAAGTTATGGTTTTCTGTGGAAAGACCACAAGGTAAAGTACCATTTTCATTATATCATGTAAAGGGTACACACTATTGACATAACCTCAACACTATTGACATAACCTCATTATTGATGTTGACCTTGATTACCTGACTGAAGTAGTGCTTTGACAAGTTTTTTCACTGCAAAGTTATGCTCTTCCCCCCTTCTCCACGTTGTACTCTTTGGAAGGAAGTCACTATGTGAAGCCCATACATGAGGTGTTGGGAGTTATGCTCTAGCTGCTTAATGGTGGAGTATCTACATAAATACCTAGCATTATTCCTCATATGATAATAGTCTTTTCTCTATTTATTTAATAATTTATTTATATTAGTGTTGGCTCATTGATATTTTAAGCTATGTGCTATAATACTACTTTATTTTACTGTTTGAAGTATTCCAGCTTTGGCCACTAAGAGTTCTTTCTGTTGGTTCCTATGTCCCTTGACATATTCTATCATTGTGTGTATGTGTGCTAAAGCACTTCTCTTTGCTTTCTGATGTAAGAATATGCTCCAAGATCATCTTGTCTATTTCCTGCCCCAGTTTAAGAATTTCAGCCATTTCTCCAAGCAGCCTTGGTTCCTTTTATTGGAGAATTTTAGAAACTACATATACATATAAAGTATTTCTACATGAAAGGATCTGTATGTAAATTAAGTTAAACATAAGTTCATACTGATGTTTCCAGCTGGAGTGATCCATGTAGTAATGGCTTGTAGTTGGCACATCAGTAAGAATTTTGTCTGAGGACTTCTGCAATTGTATATAGTAATGACCTTTTTTTAGATAGGACAACATATATAGGAAGAATTAACCTCTTTGTTTCTGTAACAATAAATTCTTACGTGAATACAAAATGTCTTAGAGATTCCAAACTTCTTTTCATTACTTCTCATATACAACTTTGGCATGAATGATATAATCAGAAATTCAAATCTGGTAGAATCTTAAAGTTTATGTAATCCATTTATCCCACTTTACATGACAACATTAAAATACGGAAGATTTAAGACATTTTCACATTATTTATATTTGAGTAAGTTGGTGGCTAAATTCAATTGCAGGTTCCAGCCCACAGCTTTCAGTATAAGCTTGCAAATTACAGTGGACACTAGATATTAATGAAACCCAAATAAAGAAAAAAGGACTTCAAATAAACTGTTTAATTAAACATCAATGTGACTAAATAATGATAACAAAATGAGAATAGAAAAAAAAGTGAAATGAGAATAACATATTGCAAAAATTTTCCCAATAAGACTCTTTTTTTTATCCTGAATATCTCTGATATCCTGAATATCTCTGTTTTTCATCAAAACACTGAAAAAAATGTTCACCAGATACCCAAATTGTTGGCATTCTAAGCAAGAATCACTATATTTGTTTCTTTATGTGTTGACCAGTGAAGAATAGGTATATCTCATTGCAATTTATAAATTTCCCAGATGAATTTTAAATAACATAATGAGTACAGAATTTTCTGGATGTCTCATTTCTGCTAAACTAGATATTGGAGTTTTATTTTCTACATTGGTAAATACATGATGTAGACAATAGAACACTCTTGAACTGATAGAAATAGCTGACCTGGGAAAAATCTTGGTATGAGTCTCTGCAAAGTAATGACTAAAGATATTTTTAAATCTTCATTTTGATTGAACTTGCATAAATATTAATTTTGTGGATGACATTTCTTTATTTGGCCTTAATGGGATCACATTTTCTTAGGTTTCTTCTAAATATTATAGACATTCCTATCTGTCTTTATGAATGTCTTACCTTGTTTATAGGATGCTTTAAGGTCAGATATCTCCAAGAGTTTATGTCTTGTCATGTTTTTGTTCAAAGATCTCTACCATTTTGTTGGCTTTAGTCACATTCCGTAATATCCAAAACTCTCCATTGCCATGTCTAACCTACATTTCGTTTCCTATATATTATATCTTTCAAATTTATTCTGGTCATCTCTACTAGAAATTCTTTTGTTTTTGTTTTTTTGTTGTTGTGGTTGTGGTTAATATTGTTTACTATCTCTCACTATTTCTTTTGACTCAAGTATTCATTCTTTGCCTTCATTTATTTATTTACTTTTAAAGATTTTATTTATTTGTTCGACAGAGAAAGACACAACGAGAGAGGGAACACAAGCAGGGGGAGTGGGAGAGGGAGAAGCAGGCTTCCCGCCAAGCAGGGTGCCCAAGGTTAGGGCTCAGTCCTTGATCCCAGGACCCTGGGATCCTGACCTGAGCTGAAGGCAGACGCTTAACAACTAAGCTACCCAGGCACCCCCCTTTCCTTCATTTAGCTAAGTATGTCCCTACTTCAAGTGTAAGCATTGGAGTCACTTCTTCATAAAGGACTTACACATCATCATCATCATCAGTAGTAGTAGTAGTAGTAGTATTTATGCCTGTCACATCCCCTCCTTTTTTCCCTTGCTCTAATCTAAATTAAGACTCTGTTACATAATGTTACAGCACCTGGTACATTTACATCTTTATATAACACTATACACTCAGTGAATGCTTGAAATCATATTCAATATATTAACCTTTAGGTCTATAGAACTTAGTGTAGTGCATGACATTTTCAATTCTCAGTGTTTTATAATTTTGAGTTATTTTCAGGTAAATTTGCATAAGATAAACAAATAAACCATAATCCCCAAGAAAAGTAGGGCAGTTCTTACCATTAATGTTTAGTTATAGAGTAGTAGAAATGGAATTGAAGTTTCAAACATTCTAAACTTCAATTCAGTTTTTTTCTAACTATGATGAAATATTATATTAATATTTAGAATATTAAAGGTGTGTAATAAGAGCAGTATATTTTATAATTAATATGATTGTGACCACATTTATTACATATTTAAATACATATTCACCAATGTAATGCCTGAGATCTGTGTGTAGGCCCTAGGACTTTTATGGCCCCAAATTTTACTGTTCTTTTAATTTGATACATAATTAATATATATTTAATTAAATAATAATATATACAAGTACATTTTTATAATACAAGTACATTTTTACTGATTAGTTACTATCATTCTCTTCATGCAACAGAGTTAAAAATATATAATAATAAAGTCTATATTACTGTATATATAGTCCACCAACATTTCTATTTACACTTGCCGCTATAAGTTTCTTTCCCTTATCTCTGTTAAGTACAAGTAACAACTCTGAAAGTAGTTGTTAGACTAGGCAGTCTGTCCAATAGAGCTCTCAGATAGTCCAGCCAACATTTAGTCTTTACATTAACTCCACAAAATACTAATGGGAATTATTTTTCTAAATAAAATACAAAAGTTATACATCATCCTCAACCCTATCAAAAAATGCAAAGAATATCTGATATTTTAGAAATCCATTTCTAGCATACTATATAGTTGTCTTTGCATTAGATTCACATAAAATCTATGAACAGAAAATAAAATCCTTCCAGATGCTTTTATCTGATATGCCTCAATTGTGATGATAGTAAGCCTATAATTTAAGCTAATGTATAAACAGAAAAAAGAAGGCACTTTTTAAATCCATCAGTCACTTAGAAGAACTATTTTCTACCAAGTGACATTTATGGTTATCTCTGCTTAAGGTGAAACTTCTCTGGAAGTATACAGACATTAAAACAAAAATAACCACCTATTTTTTCCGTGTTCTACTCTCATTTGAAATCCTGCTGTTGTTATTGAATTTATTTATTTTCTTTTTTTTGCCCTCCCATGGAGAATTCTAAACTATTGCATTTGCTGTGTAGTTTTTGTGGGAGATACATGGAACCATTTAGAATGATTTATTTGTAATGACTTGATCTAATTCCCTTACTTTATCATTTTTCATTGTGTTTATAGTTTAAATCACTGAACCACAGTTAAATAATTAAATTAAAATATGGAGAAATTTGTCACTTCATTAAAAATAATGACAAAAGTCAAGGAAGAAATGAATTGTCGTATGTTTTTGGTTTTTTTTCCTCCATACAATGTATTAAACAGACCAATCACTCTTCATAAATGGAAACTGGATTTTATGAAGCATAAAAACAAAGAATGAAAATTTACATTGATGGTTGAAGAAAATCAGGGAAACTAAATTATGCATAAATACATAAATATTATAAGAAATCATGGTTCTCATTACTGTGAAATATATATATATCTTCTTTTCCTATAAGTCTTCTTTCTAAAATCTTGATCATTTCAATTTTCTATGTTATCTTTTAAAAATAGAAGTGTGATGTGGTCAAAACTGTCTTTCCTAAAGATATGTAAAACAATTTTACAGCTTCTTGATATTTTACTCTTTATATTTGATGAAACTTGAAACCAAGAAACATATGTTATTCCATAACATCAAGTGTTACATAGTTGGAAATCAATTTTATATTATATAAATTTAGTAATTTGGCTTTGGATAATATCAATTTTCTTAGCTCTGATTTACTTTTGAACTCTTTTTTATCTCTTCAACATAATGTCACTTTGATCTATATTCCAAAATCTAACAAAATAAAATAATGCAAATAGGACTTTGACAAAAACATACCAAAATCTTAATTTTGCTTTCTTTCTAAAATCTGAAGAAAAATAATTGTCCATTTCAACAAGAAAATAAAGAACACTGAATGCATAGTACATAAGGACTCATTCAATGAAATACAATAGTAATGCTTTAAGAAGAACTTTACGTGTCATGAGACTGTTTATGACTATCACATATGGTACTAAACTGATGTCACAGAGTTGAAAGAAGGAAGGACTTACTGCTATCTGAAGTGGTCATTACATGACTTATAGGGGAGGGCAAGAATTTCCAGGCAGAAAAACAAGGAAACCCCAGGAAGGGATAAGGAAGTGGGCTAAGACCCGATGTTGAATATATGGCAAAGAAAAATACCAGACTGTTGTGAAACTGCCGTCTAAGAAATGAACAGAAAGAAAGCCAGCCAGATTTTGCTCAACAGCCACTAAAAACCTCTTGAGAGTTTTGAAATACTTCACATCATTATGAAAGAATAATAGAGAATATGTCTAAGAAATATTAAGAAGATGAAGAGAGAAAAATTGTGTGGCTCTTTCAGTCATCCCTTGTGCTTCCGTGATGAGAACCAAGATTGGCACAATGTCAACAGGAATAAGAACTAATTACTGGAAGACTTATGCTGACTAAAGCATAGGCATGACATCATGACAGATTTGTGCAAAATGAAGAAGGTAACGCAAACGTGAAGTTACGCCCCATGTATGCCACTAGTAGAATTATGACTCAGTTAAATAAATGACACACACGAGAGGTTTTTAAGGCAGAAAATGAAAGTTGAGTTCAGTGATAGATGTGTTGAGTTTATGATAGTAACAGAATGCTCAAAGTCCTCAGACTTTCTGATCTAGTATATTTGAATATAAATAATAGAGCTATGTTTATGAGATATTGTTAATAGTTCTAGTAAATGTAATAGAAAAATACATTAGTATTTAAGAAGAGGATCCTGTACTTACAAAGTTTGGACTGATGTGTGGTGGTAAGCAGAGTCTTTTGAATAGAAAAATCTGTTGATTAACTTAATTATGCAACATTTGATATATGACGCCTTAAAAGGCATTTGTTGTTCAAGGGGCACCATTTTTACAGAGAAAAGAAGAAACTGTTAGAAAAGAGGGAGGCTTCAACAGCCAGTCCAGCAAGAAAATTTTTTGCCACAAAGTGGCAAAATTACTCGTGTTAAATGCCTAATATTCAGTCTTTTTTTTTTTTTTTTAAGTTTTTTTTTCAGGGTCATCCTTTTAGAATGCCTCTTCTCTGTTTTTAAGGATTTTATTTATTTATTTATTTGAGAGAGAGAGAGAGAGAGAGAGAGAGAACAAGCAGGCAGAGAAGCAGGTAAAGGCAGAGGGAGAAGCAGGCTTCCTGCTGAGCAAGAAGCCCGATGTGGGACTTGATCCCAGGACCCTGGGATCATGACCTGAGCTGAATGCAGCTGCTTAACCAACTGAGCCACGCAGGCGTTCCCTAATATTCAGTCTTAACTGGTTTTTATTTATCTGCTTTTCCTAGAACTACTTCCTTGCTTTATTATATTCTGCCATTTACTAAGCCTTCCCATACTAAATTATAATCCTTCCAAAGTTTATCATAAGAGAAATAGGAAAAAAGCATTTTCAAAATTACTAACAAAGAAAAAAAATTACTAACAAAGGTACACAGAGAAATATAAGTACCAGAAACATAAAATGTTATTGTTTCTTTATCTTTCCCTAAGTGTACTGCTGAATCAAAAGCTACATAGGGAATGTAGCCCTGGGATGAAGAAAGATTTTTGTGACCCCCACATTTTATATTCGTATATTCTTGATATCCTATTGCCTAACATAGTAATTTTCCATTTTATTTAAACTATAGACTATGTAACTTGGCATCATCTATATGTCCCTATTCATGTATTTAATAAATTCATATATAATGCCTACTCAGAGCTATATACTAGTTGAAGCACTTCACAAATAAATCATTTAAATCTCTTAGCAACCTTATCAGATAGATATTCCCATTATTGCCTCTTTCAGTTGAGGAAATTGAATAGACAGAGGTGAAATAGCATTTCTGAGGCACATAAGCTGGTGAAAGGGGGAGACCTCTAGCTCTTGAGTCTGTTCTTCTAACCACAATACTGTGATATCTCTGTGCCTATAAGAATTAAAGTGTTTCCCTTATTTTAGAGACAATATCTTTAAAATATCTGTCTGCCTTGCACAAGCACAAAAGAAATTTCACAGAAACTGGAATCAGGGTCCATTCTATTTAGAACTTCCCTGCTTCTTATGCAGAGATACAATCCATTTTTTCTGAGAACTGATTTTGGATTTCTTTCCTTGACATAAGGAAATACAGAAAGTTCAGGTAATGAACTCATTAGTCCTTATTTATTGCTATGAAAGATTTTCCCTAGGAATCAGTTATATATAAGAACTTAGTGTGTGATGCTTTGACTTTAAAAGAAAAGTGCTATTTATAGTCTAGAAAGTAAAATGCTAGTGGGAAAAGAGGAGTCAAGTTAATAAAATGGCATGATCAAAACTTGATAGAAGTTGGAATTTAAGTGAGAGGTAAGAAACCCACTCATTCCAATAAATCTTAGGACTCTTCAATAAAATGAGAATGGTTTTAGATTCTGTGGGACTTGATTCTGGAAGAACCAAAAAGAACAAAGCAAATATGTCAGGTGATAGAAAAGGATAGGAAAGGAGTTAACCATGTTCTAATCTCCTCCCTCCCTAAAGATTTCCAACAGATCAGGTATGAGCTCAAGAGCAAGAGAGTTTTAATTGGATAATAAATCAATGTTTTAATATAGACAGGACTAAATTATTTTATTGCTTAAAAATGAAGCTGTTCATTAAGAACTGAAAGTGACAAAAACTCAGGATTATTTCTAGGATTTCAGTCAAGGAAAAGGAGGGGAGAGCCAATGGAGATATCATGGCGGCAAAATAATAATTTGTGTTATTTTCTATTACACATCTGGTTATATTTAATCCCTATGAAAAAACCCCAGATAATGCCAAAGCAACTGCCAAAGGATCATACCAATATTCCACATTTTATGATGCTTGATATGACCCTCTTAACACTATCTCTACCTTATAAATAATATTATCCAATAAATGGGGGCATCACATTTTTCTCCTTAAGATCCCAATATTTCAGTGCCTGTTGAAGTTTATCCTGCAGGTGATGATAGGTCTAAGTTCTACATATGCTTTTTCATGTGAGTAAAAATCCTCTACATTTTTCATAATGACTGGTGTTAGTTCCACATTAATACTTTCCCCCTAATGCTTATTGTGCCTCAACAACTCAGAATTTAAATTACCTTATACAACACTATGAAAGTTTTTGGAGTACTAATAGGTGATAGCATTACTCTATTGGCTGCCTTTCCCATTTAATAAAACTAGTTAACCTTTTAAGAGTTAAAATATATTAATTTTTAAAAATTCGATATTCTAATGTTGTAATTAGATCTGTACTTACTCCAACCTGCACTTTCTGATAAGGAAAACAATAAATTGGAGCCCCTGGGTGGTACAATCACTTAAGCCTCCAACTCTTGGTTTCAGCTCAGGTCGTGACCTCAGGGTCATGAGATCGAGCCCCAGAATGGTCTCTGTGCTCAGCGTAGAGTCTGTTTCAGACTCTCTCACCCTCTCCCTTTGCCCCTCCCCATCACTTTCTCTCTGTGTCTCTAAAAAAATAAATAAATATGTTTTTTTAAAAGAAAATCAATAAATTATGTACATTGTACTTGTAAATATGAAATTAAAAAATATATATCCCTGGAGGAGCTAACATGGCAGCATAGTAAGAGGACCCTAGGCTTAACTTTTCCCTCAAACATAGCTAGATAACTGTTAAATCATTCTGAATATTCAAGAAATCAACCTGAGAACTGATAGAAAAGACTACACTACTATAGAGAGAAGAGGACAACAGCTATCGAGGATGATAGATGGTATAGAGACTTGGTTTGGGAGAGAAATGGAATATAGATGTTGTGGAGGGGAGGGAGCCCTGGTTGCAGAGAAAAGCAAGAGAGAGAGAAGAGTGCACAGGAGGTCGCACAAGGAGAACTCACCAAGGGTTGCACAAAGAGAATTCACCAAAGCCATTGGCTGGGAAAATGGAAAGGTCTGATTTTCATGAGTTTTTGGACCAGCAGGGCTCAAAGTCTGGAGGTTTAGAGGTCTAGAGTATGTCTGGCATAGAGCCCTGAGGATACTGCCCTACTCCTGGAAAGAAGACAGGCAGGTAACCTGGGGGCAAGTGGCACAACTTGAAGATCTCCTAAGTTGCACAGGGAGACTGCTCCCTCTTCTTGGAACACATCTGTGAGAGGTGGCATTGACTCTCTGGGATAAAAGAGCCAATGGATGCCATTTCTCTCCCCCACCACTTAGCATAGGTGCAGAGAGACACCTGATGAGAACAGCTAATTTGGACACAATGGCTATTTAGCCTGCTTTGCTCCAAATCCCACACCCTTATGCTCTGGTGCAACTGAATTGCCCTTTTCCATTAAACCTGCATCAGTCCCAGTGCAATGAGACTCTCCTCCAGAAGACCAGTACTGGTTCCCACCACACTAGGTCCCTAAAGCTTGGAGTTTTAAAAGTCAGCAGGCTTAGCTGGCAGAGAGCCCAAAGTACGCTGCACTGCTCCAGGTTGGGAAACAACCCAGATACAGACAGTGTGAAGACAGCAATCTATAAAACGCCTAGAATGCAGGACAGAAAATTATTCACTTTTCTGAGAGGACTTCCCTGAGAGCAGCAAGCACAGAATTCCCTCTTCAGGGACAAAAGAGCTGGCTGGCACCATTTCCCTCCCCTGCTGCTCAGCATAAACCAACTTTAGTAAACAGCACAGTGCCAACACTGGCTTCCTAACCTGCTTATACCAAATCTGCCACCCCCGCCCCAATCTGGTACTGCTTTTCTCAGGCAGATGTGTCCAAGGACCAGTGCTTCTCCAGAAGAACACCACAAACCTTACACACACCATGTCTACTGACCATGGAGTTGTGCAAAGCTTCAGCTCTAGTGGAAATAGTATCAGGTCTCATTTAACAAGCAGACCAGAGCACATCTAGTTAAAATTCACCAAACTCGGACCAAGGTCCAAACACTGCCCACTACAGGCAAGGAGAACCTCTACAGACAACTGCCTGAGGGATAGAGCAGCCAAAACACAGAAACTAAGTGCATACAGAACACACCAGAGACAATCTCTGAAGTGCCAGGCCCCAGACACTCTATGACATCTTCTTCATAAAGCCATTACAATCAGGAGCAGGAAACACAACAAGATTTTCTAACACACACAAGAAGACAGAGACTTAGACAAAATGCCAACATGGAGGAATTCATCCCAAAAGAAAGAACAAAAAAAGGTCACAACCAGAGATCTAATTGAAACAGATATAGGTAATACACCTGATACAAAATTTAAATCAACAGTCATAAGGATACTTGCTACACTTGAGAAAAGCATGGAAGACATCAGGGAGACCCTTACCTCAGAGATAAAAGAGCTAGAAAAAACAGTGCTGCAGAATAGAAAAATACAATCCCTGAGATTCAAAACTGAATGAATGTAATGACCACAAGGGTGGAAGAAATAGAAAAACAAAAAAAGTGATATAGAAGATGGAATTTTGGAAAATAATGACACCAAAAAAAAAAGGGAGATAAGAATGATGGATCATGAGAGTAGACTTAGTGAACTCAGTGACTCCACCAAACATAGTAATATTCATATCATAGGAGTCACAGAAGAAAAAGAGAAAAAAGGAGCCACAAGCTTTATTTGAGGAAATTATAGCTGAAAACTTCCCTAATCTGGGGAAGAAAACAGAAATCCAGATAGAGGAGGTACAGAGAACTCCCATCAAAAACAATTAAAGCAGGCCAATACAAAGACATATTGTAATTAAATTTGTAAAATATAATGATAAAACAATGTTTAAAGCCCTAGGAGGAAAGAAGACAGTTACTTACAAGGGAAAACCCATAAGGCTTGCAGATTTTTCAGCAGAAACTTGGCAAGCCAGAAAGGAGTGGCATGATATATTTAGAGTACTGAGTGGGAAAAATCTGCACCCAAGAATACTCTATCCAGAAAGGCTGTTATTCAGAATAGAAGGAAAGTTAAAGAATTTGCCGGATAAACAAAAACTAAAGAGTTCATGACCACTAAACTAGCCTGAAAGAAATATTAAAGGGGACTCTTTGAATGGAAGGAAAAGACTGAAAGTGACAAAAACTAGAAAGGAACAACAAAAAAGACTAGAAAAGAACAGAGAATATCTCCAGAAACAATGATAAAACAAGTAATATAATGGCACTAAATATATATCTATTGATAATTAATCTGAATGTAAATGGATCAAATGCTCCAAGCAAAAGAAACAAGGTGGCGGAATGCATAAAAACACAAGACCTAAAGAGACTCATTTTAGACCTAAAGGTACCTGCAGATTGAAAGTGAGGGGATGGAGAAACATTTATCATGCAAATGGATGTCAAAAGAATGCCAAAATACCAATACTTCTATTAGACAAAGTAGATTTTAAACTAGACTCTTAAGAGATGAAGAAGGGCACTATATCGTAATAAAGGGGACTAGCCAACAAGGACATCTAACAATTGTAAATATTTATGCCCCCAATTTGAGAGCACCCAAATATATAAAACAACAACAAACATAAAGCAACTCATTGATAATAATACAATAATAATGGGGGATTTTAACACCCCACTTATATCAATGATCATTGAAACAGAAAATCAACAAAGGAAAATGGCTTTGAATAACATTCTGGACCAGATGATCTTAACAGATATTCAGAACATCCTAAAGCAGCAAAATACACATTCTTTTCAAGTGCACATTGGACATTCTCTAAAATAGATCACATACTAATCACAAATCAGGCCTCAACATGTATAAAAAACTTATGATCATACCACGCATCTTTTCTCACCACAGTGTTATAAAGCTTGGAGTCAACTACAGGAAGAAATTTGGAAAGACCATAAATAAATGGAGGTTAAAAAACATGCTCCTAAAGAATGAATGGGTCAACCAGGAAATTAAAGGAGAAAAAAACACATGGAAACAAATGAAAATGAAAATACAATGGTCCTAAAACCTTTAAGATATAGCAAAAGCAGTCCTAAGAGGGAAGTATATAGCAATATAGGCCTACCTCAAAAAGCAAGAAAAATCTCAAATATATGACCTAACCTTACACCTAAATGAGCTGGGAGGAAAACAAAGTCTAAAGCCGGCAGAAGTAGGGTAATAATAAAAATTAGAGTAGGGCACCTGGGTGACTCATTTGGTTAAGCATCTGACTCTTGATTTCAGCTCAGGTCATGATTTTAGGGTCATGAGTTCAAACTCCATGCCTGGCTGCTTAGTGGGGAGTCTGCTTGAGATTCTCTGTCTACTTCTTCCTTTTCCACTGCTTCTCCCTCCCTTAGGTGCTCTCTTTCTCTCTAAAATAAATAAATAAGTCTTTAAAAACTAAGGATACAAAGAAAGGTTAGAGCATAAATAAATGATATAGAAACAAAACAATAGAACAGATCAATGAAATCAGGAGCTAGTTCTTGGAAAAAAATAATAAAATTGATAAACCCACACCCAGACTTATCAAAAAGAAAAGAGAAAGGACCCAAATAAATAAGGTAAAAAATTATAGAGGAGAAATAACAATCAATACCACAGAAATAAAAACAATTATGAATGAATATTATGAAAAATTATTGAAAACCTGGACAATCTGAAAGAAATTATATGTTTAGTACCAAAACTGAAATAAGAAGTAATAGAAAACTTAAAGAGGCAGATAAACAGCAAAGAAATTGAATCAGTAATCAAAAATCTCCCAAGAGGGGCACCTGGGTGGCTCAGTGGGTTAAAGCCTCTGAGCTTCAGCTCACATCATGATCTCAGGGTCCTGGGATCAAGCCCTGCATCGGGCTTTCTGCTCAGCAGGAAGCCTACTTCCCCCTCACTCTCTGCCTGCCTCTCTGCCTACTTGTGATCTCTCTCTCTCTCCTCATCAAATAAATAAATAAAATCTTTTTAAAAAAAAATCTCCCAACAAACTTCTCAGGTATTGAATTCTACCAAACGTTCAAAGAAGAGTTAATACCTATTCTTCTCAAAACACTCCAAAAACTAGAAATGCAAGAAAAACTTCCAAACTCATTCGATGAGGCCATCATTACCCTGCTTCCAAAACCAAAGACTCCACTAAAAAAGAATTATAGGCCAATATCCCTGATGAACATGGATGCAAAAATTCTCAGCAAAATACCAACAAATTGAATTCAATAGTTCATTAAAAGAATCATTCACCACAGTCAAGTGGGATGTATTCCTGAGCTGCAGGAGTGATTTAATACTTACAAATCAATCAATGTGATACACTACATTAATAAAACAATTAATTAAATAATGGGTAAGATTGGGTAACAATTAATTGGGTAACAATTAATAAAATAATGGGTAAGAACCATATGATTCTCTCAATAGATGCAGAAAAAGCAAAAATCCCTCAACTAAGTAGGGATAGAGGAAACATACCTCAACATTATAAAGGCCCTATATAAAAAACTCACAACTAATATCATCCTCAAGGGGGAAAACCTCAGAGCTTTTCTTTTGCAGTCAGCAACAAAACAAGGATGTTCACTTTCACCATTAAGTACGTTAAGGATGTACTTAATATAGTACTGGGAATCCTAGTCACAGCAACACACAGCAAAAAGAAATTAAAAGGCATCCAAATCAGCAAGGAAGAAGTAAAACTTAAACTATTTGCAGATGCCATGATACTCTATATAGAAAACCTGAAAGACTCCTCAAAAAATTGCTAGGACTAATACACGAATTTATTAAAGTTGCAGGATAAAAAATCAACATACAGAAATCTGTTGCATTTCTTTACACTAATAATGAGGCAGCGGAAAGAGAAATCACAGAATCACTTTCATTTTGAATTGTACAAAAACCATAAGATACCTAGGAATTAACCTAACCAAAGAGGTAAGAAGATCTGTGTTCTGAAAACAATAAAACACTGATGAAAGATATTGAAGATGACACCAAGAAATCGAAAAATATTCCTTGCTCATGGATTGGAAGAACAAATATTGTTAAAATGTCTTTAGCACCCAAAGTAATCTACACAAAATAATCCCTACCAAAATATTAACAGCATTTTCACAGAGCTAAGTAAAACAATCCTAAAATTTGTATGCTCCCACACAAGACCCTGAGTAGCCAAAGCAATCTTGAAAAAGAAAAGCAAATTTGGAAGCTTCAAAATTCCAGACAACAGGTGTTGGTGATGATGTGGATAAAAGGGGAACCCTCTTCTACTGTTGGTGGGAATGCAAACTGGTGCAGCCACTCTGGAAAACCGTATGGAGATTCCTCAAAACATTAAAAATAGAACTACCCTACCACCCAGTCATTGCATACTGTGTGTATTTATGCAAAGGGTACAAAAATACTGATTCAAAGGGATACATTCATCCTGATGTTTATAGCAGCATTATCAACAATGGCCAAGTTATGGAAACAGTTCAAGTATGCATCCACTGATGAAGGGATAAAGAGGTGGTGTGTGTGTGTGTGTGTGTGTGTGTGTGTGTGTGTGTGTGTGTAATGGAATATTACTCAGCTATAAAAGAGAATGAAATCTTGCTATTTGCAATGACATTGATGGAGCTTGAGAGTATTATGCTAAGTGAAATAAGTCAGAGAAAGAAAAATACCATATGATTTCACTCATATGGAATTTAGAAACAAAATGGATGATAGTGGGGGATAAAAGGAAGAGGTAAAACAGAAAACAGACCATAGAAAACAAACTGAGGGTCACCCCAAGAGGAGGTAAGTGGGAGGATGGGTTAAATAGGTGATGTGTATTAGGGAGGGCACTTGTGATAAGCACTGGGTGTAAATTTAAGTGATGAATCACTAAATTCTGCACCTGAAACTGTTAACACTATTCACTAATGAACTAGAATTTAAGTAAAATTTGAGAGAAAATAAAATATACATATCACTTTTATGGTCAGTCTGTTGGTTTATTCTGTCTTATATACTGACAGAGCAACTCCTATAATGTCTATTAATTCAGTCTACTAATATATCCAATTAACACTGAATTAATAAGGCATACTCTTGAATTTTGAAGAAAGAAAAAATTTTCCTGAAAACCTTGAAATTAGAGCTCAATTAATTCAGATAAATATTTTTGATGTGACATATGTGTAAATAATATAAAAAGTTCTGTGTCTCAGAAAGATTCTGAATGCAATGGTTAATTATCAAATTAGAGGAAGTAATTGCTCAGTAAAGGCAAATAATTGTCAGGGTCTCACCAATTACATATATTGTCTACAAGTTTTAGTTCCCCTGTTTTCTAGCCAACTTTCCTTATTATGTACCTTATGTTGGTGTCATGTATTATCTATATATGATTTCTATCATTACTTTCACAATATAGATTAGTTAAGTCTTTCCAAGCTAAATATTAAAAAAATGACCAATATTCTCCATTAAGACAAAACTAAAAAGTATCTTTAAAAGCAGAAAACAATTCTTAACCTCAGTTTTTGTAATAGATGTTGACACTGAATGATGCTATATGTATCTAAACAAAGAAAAAGTATGTAATTACCATTTTAGCAATAGGAAAAATTATTAAAGCTACAGGTTGGTTTCATAGTGAATTTGGAAAAATAAAGGAAACAATCCCTATTTTAATTGTTTGGCAATCTTATAATCAAAACTTCATAAGTGGTATTGTGTCATTTGAAAACATACTGGGTGAAGATGCCTTAGCATCCATTTAGTAGAGTGAAATTGATAATAGTAAATGTAGGTCTTAAATCATATTTTCTTCAAAATTTCAACTACTTTTAAATTTTAATTTTGTAAGTGGTTTTTTTTTTTGTTTTTTTTTGCACTCTGGTAAGTCTGAAATCTGCAAGGTAGGCTGGCAGGCAAAAGACTCACAGAAGGGCCAATGTTAAGCTCAACTCCAAAAGTCAAACGCTGGCAGAAATTGCCCTTATTCGGGAGAAGTCAGTCTTCCACAAAGATCTTCACCTGATTGATTGATAATGCCCATGTGCATTATGGAGGGTAATCTGCTTTCTGTAAACTACTGATTTAAATGTTAATCTCATCTAAAATACCCATCTCATCTAAAACTACCTTCACAGAAGTATTTACAAGAATGTTGCCAAATATCTGGGCGCTCTGGCCTAGTCAAGGTGACATATAAAATTATTCAAGTCATGTCATGAAAACAAAGTCCATCTAAAAAATGGATTATCAAAAATATTAAATATAAATTGTAAAATCAGATATATTTGTCATATCCATAAATTTAAAAAGGGACACATTCACCTATTAAAATGTTACTGACTGTTGACAAAAAATCCTGTCATTTTTTAACAGAATGTGTCTAAAATATACTCAAAAGGGAAAGTATAGAGAAAACACACCATACATATACAAGTAAACAGGAAGTTTATACTACTACCATGTAGAATGATACAAAATCATTCCACAAAGGTTGAAAACCTTAAAATTCTGCCATAAATCCCAATACATGAAATAATAGAATCAATTTATATTAGATAGTAGCCTAAAAATAATAATCACTAAACTAGTAACAGTAGGTCATCTATGTCTATGTCTATATGTCTATATGTCTATTTTTACCAAATACATGTACTATTTTAATAATTTTAAAGCTTAAATATTAAGACATTTTGATTTTTTTTTTATTTTCTCTTGAGATCTTACTCACTGGGCTCTAGGGGAAGTGCTTGGAGCTTCTGTTAACCTTTCCTGAATGTTTCAGTTTCTCACTGTAGAATTGCCAGATAAAATACAGAAATATAGCATACTCAGTTAACATTCAACTTTAGATAGACTAAGAATTTAAGAATAAGGATGTGCCAAATATTGCATAGGATATACCATTTACTAAATATGTACATCATACCTTTAATTTGGCATATAATGCAAGATATATGATTGTATAATTGGGTTGATCATATAATTGACTGTACAAGTCAGAAGTGTTTTTGAGAGTAAAAGTGTTACCATCTATAATTTCATTATATCAACACACTTAAACCAGGACTGTGTCTGGCAAACCAGATTATAAGGAAATCTTAAATACTATTTAACTCTTCACTGGTAGAGTTAGGAAGAATAGTTGAAAGAAGCTTAAGGTGAAATATCAGCCGTTGACTATCACACTGTTGATCAAAGCTACCTTTGAACACTCATCCACTGCTTCCTTTCACTAATTCTGGAAGGATCAGAGTTTACCTCTGCTAGATTCAGCTACTATTTAATAGTTGTGGAGAATGGTAAAAAAAAAAACCAACAAGTGTATAATAGAAATTATGTGTGGACATCAGTTTCTTAATATCAATCTCAAAAAAGAAAAATAAGAGATTAAGAAGAAAGCAAAGAAGAATAACCATTATCTCAGTAATAGTTTTACTTTAAAAGGAAAATATTGTTATTACCTCATCCAAGTATCTATTGCCCCAGTGTGCTACATAAGGGAGCAGCTCCAAAATTTATGCTTGCCATACCATAGGATATATAGCTACATCTTAACATACCAGACCTAGGACTGTTGAACTATAAAAACAGTATTATAGACTGCAGTCCAAGATCATCTGAAGAATATTTAAGAAAATATTTTCAAAAAGCAGTTTCCTGGAGGGAGTTATGCTTTAAATGCAGTGACTTGTGAAGAAGTTTCTTCTTTTTAAGCCTGTCTGCTTCAAAAGGTTTATTGATTATGAAGAGGAAAGAATAAAATTTTTTGTTTATTTTATATTTTGATAACTTAAAAAATTTGGGTTTTTTTAAGTTTTTATTTGAACTCCAGTTAACATGCAGTATAATATACATTTCAGGTGTAAAATTTATTGATTCAATACTTCCATGCAACATCTGGTGCTAATCACAAGTGCATGCCTTAATCCCCAACACATATATCACCCATCTCCCTCACCCTCCTCCCCTCTGGGTAACCATCACTTCGTTCTCTATAGTTAAGAGTCTGTTTATTGGTTTGCCTCCCTCTCTCTTTTTCTCCCTTTGCTCATTCCTTTCTTAAGGGTCTAAAGCAAAAAGAAACACCATGCTCTCTATCATCTTTTTGTTCTGTGTATCACGTGGATTAATAGGAAGAAAGAGAAATTCAACTGCAGCAGTTGTGTTAACAAGATAAACTGCATTAACCTAGTATCTAAATGCTGCTTATTTATAGGATATTTACTTTAATAAACCATTCAGCCTTATAAATGGCCTTGAGATTATCTATTAGAGCCCCAATATAAGTGGAATACAAATGCAAATTGGAATATTCCAAGAGTTATAAAGAACCTATGTAAAAATGGGTGGCAGGCTGTACCAAAAACAAAAAAAAGATAATACCAAGACCCAAGGATAGTCATTGAACCCTGAAGGAGAAAGTTCTGAGTTTCTTGCTTTTGTTTTTTTCCATGTGAGATGACTATGACCTTCAGGTGAAGGATGATGCCTAGCATCTTGGGGTTAAGGTGAGGTTGATGACCTAGCAAAGTAGCAGTGGAATAAATATGTTGATCTCACCTTCTAATCTCCTAACAGGACTCCCTGTTAGTCAAACTCTATGGGAATTCAGAGGACAAGGAATACAAATGTATTAAATGATATAAATCTGATCAGTCTTCCAGGCTGGGAAGATGGTGGAGAAGAACAGAAAGTAGCTGGAGGGGAAACACCAAGATATTTGACATATTAACACAACCATTAAATAATAAGTGCTTATTAGACATAGGAAATTGTATTAGTTACAGAGGAAAAATGAGCAGGACAGGGTTCAATCTTTCAAAAAAGAAAAGCTTATTACAGAGATTTTAAAATTGATTAAATATTGAGGAGAATTAGGAAGAACTAAACATATACATCATTTCCTCGCACACACACAAACAATACTTGTCTGTCTTTAGACATTCAATTATTTTGAAACTTTAGTTTGGAGATCATCAGGCTTCTCTTTTCTTATTTCTAGTATCTATCCATTATTTTTTTTTAATATTCATTACCATTTAATTATCCTGTGTTATTCCCAGATGGTATTAAATGTCTGCCTAGTAACTACATTAGTATTTTAGTAATGGAGACATAAAGATTTCAATATTTGTATAAGCCTCAGTATTTTGATAACAAACCATCCTCAAGCCATTTCAATTAATCCACAATAGAAAGTCAAGGTCTTGGTAATTGTTTTAAACCTATTTCTATCTCTTCTTCATTTTCACAGTTTGAATGTAAATCTCAATATTATTTTGGGGGGTTTTAAAAATGTTTATTATATATATAAGGATAAATCTATATGACTGTATTTTTTTATTGTGTTAAGAACACTTAACATGAGATCTACAACTTTAATTTCTTTCTTAATCTTTAAACCCATCTCTCCCTGTGTCTCTCCAAGACCCCCATCTCTCCCTGTTCAGAAATAAACTTATTATCTGTGGTTCATTGATTTTTAATAAGGATTTCAAGTCCATTAGTAGGAAAAACTTAGTCTTTTCAACAGATGAACAGATGGAGCTGGGGAAACTGGGTTTTCACATACAAAAGGATGAAATTGGATCTCTCACCTCATACCATATATAAAAATTAACTCAAAATGATCAGTAACCTAAATATAAGAGCTAAAAATCATAAAACTTTTAGAAAAAAATTAGGGTAAATATCACTTTGGATTGGGCATCAGATTTATTTTTTTAATATATATAATTGAAGTATAGTTGGCACCCAATGTTACATTAGTTACAGCTGTGAAACAGAGTGATTTGACAAGTCTATATACTATGCTATGCTCACAAGTGTAGCTACCATCGGTTACCATGCAATGGTATTTACAATACCATTGACCATATTCCCTATGGTGTACCTTTCTTTCCTGTGACTTATTCATCCCATGACTGCCAGTCTGTATCTCTCATCCCCTTTCACCTGGATATGACACTAAAAACACTAGTGACAAAAGATAAAAAGTTGATACATTAGACTTAACCTAAACAACAACAACAGCAGCAGCAACAGTAAACAAACTTGTGCACCTGTGGTGGTTAATTTCACAAGTCAACCTGTCTGTGACACAGTAGATGAATATTTGGTCAAACATTATTTCTAGATGTTTCTTTGAAGGTATTTTCAGATGAGATTAGTATTTAAAGATGTAGGCTTTGAGTAAAGGAAATCTCTAATCCTTCCTTGATGTAGAGGTGCCTCAGTAAGTCATTTGAAGGCTTTTTGGACAAAAAAGACCAAACCCTCCAGAGGAAGAAAGAATTCTGCCAGCAAACTGCTTTGTGGCTAGAACTATAACTCTTCTCTGAGTCTTCAGCCTTCCAGCCAACCTTACAGATTTGGACTTGTGAGCCTTCACAGTTCCATCTAATTCTCTCTCTTTCTCTCTCCCCCCACCTCCATCTCATATATATTTGTATGTGTACATGTATGTACTATTTTTATATTAAACATCTGGCAAAAATACTCATTTTATACAGAGTACCCACTCTCATCCACCCACTGTATTCTCATATATATATACACACACACACACACACACACACACACACATATATATATATATACACAGAGAGAGAGAGAGAGAGAGAATGGTTAAGGGATGAGATGATGGTTAAGATCTACAGATTCTAAACAATCCCTACCAGAATTCCAACAATCATTTTTGCATAAGTTAATATAATATGTATATCCTATTGCTTCTGTTCTCTGAAAGATCCTAACAGAGCATTAAAGACATCAAAAAAGTGAAAGAAACCCATAGACCAGGAGAAAATAATTTTGCAAACCATATATTTGGTAAGGGTTTAATATCTACAATATGTAAAAGACCTACAAATCTACAACAAAAAGACATAGTTTATAAAATGAGATGAAAACTTGACCAGATATCAATCCAGAGAAGACATACAGATGCCTAATAAGCAAATGGAAGGATGTTCAATATCATTAGTCATTACAGAAATGCCAACCACAATTAGATACTACTTCATACCCATTAAAATGACAATGATTTTTTTTAAAAGATTTTGTTTATTCATTTGACAGAGAGACAGAGATCACAAGTAGGCAGAGAGGCAGGCAGAGAGAAAAGGGGAAGCAGGCTCCCTGCTGAGCAGAGAGCCTGATGTGGGGCTCGATCCCAGGACCCTGAGATCATGACCTGAGCAGAAGGCAGAGGCTTAACCCACTGAGCCATCCAGGTGCCCTAACAATGACTTTTTAAAAAGAAAGAAAATAAATGTTGGAAAGGATGTAAAAAGTTTAGAACACTTGTAAATTGTTCATGAGAATATAAAATGATGCAGCCACTGTGGAAAACAGTGGGCAGTTCCAGTAAACACAGAATTACTACATAGCCCAACAGTTCCATTGCTAGGTCTGTATCCAAAACAATGGAAAACAGGGACTTAGATACTTGCATTCCCATGTTTACTGAAAGATTATTCACAATAGCCATTAGATATAAATAATTCAAGTGTCTGTCAGATGAACAGATAAACAGAAAAATCATACAGTGGACTATCATTCTGCCATAAAAAGGGATGAAGTTCTAGGATGCCTGGGTGGCCCAGTTGGTTAAGCGTCTGCCTTCGCTCAGGTCATGATCCCAGGGTCCTGGGACTGAGTTCCGCATTGGGCTACTCATTCAGCAAGGAACCTGCTTCTCCCTCTGCCCACTCCCCTGCTTGTGTTCTCTCTCTGACAAATAAATAAATAAAATCTAAAGAAAAAAAAAAAAACTGAGAGAGAAATGAAGTTCTGATACACGTTTAATATAAATGAACCTTGAAAATATGCTAAGTGGAACAAGCCAGACACTAAAGGACAAATACTATATGATTCCATTTTTGTGAATATCTAGAATATCTGGTAAATTAATTGACCCAGAAAGTAGATTAGAAGTTACCAGTGCCTGGTGGGGGGAGTAGAATGGGGAGTTACTGCTTAATGGTGACAGAGTTTATATTTAGGTTAATGAAAAAATTTTGGAAATAGTAGTAATAGTTGTACAATATTGTGAATGTAATTAATGTCACTGAATTACACACTTAAAAATGGTTAAAATGACTAATTTCATGTTTAATGTATAAATATACATTATAATATATATATAATTTTATATATTGTAATATATATTATATGTATTACATATATTTTTACTACAGTAAAATGAAATAACAATACTTACCTTGTGATGGAAGAGGGATTCACAATTATAATAAATTGGTCCCTAAACCTCATTAAGGATGTGATAGCTGACAAAGACATCAGAATGTGGGAGGTGTTATCCATGTAAAGAGTTATCTTGTAGAATAGTGTCCCTAAAACTATGTTGGCTCCTGGAAGCCCATGTAGTTATAGGAGAATGAGGGAAGAGAAGCAAAAATTGAGGTTGGAGAGTTAAAGGCAGATAAAAATAGCAGCCATGTAATAAAAGCATACTGTATAGAAAAATATGACATGATACAGCTTTATTTAGTATGGCTTATGCATAAGCAGAAAAGCTTGAATGTGCTAAATAGGAAGCAAAGCTAATTTTTCATCAAAATCCATTAAAAACACAGTGAACACACTATGGCCATTCTCTTGGAGAGAGTTCAAAATAAATCTACAAAAACAATTCTATTTTTCACTTATTGCTATCACTTCTCATTTACTTCTCTAAGGAAATCAGTGGGACCAAATATTTAAAATATTTTTCTGAGGTGTTCAAAGTATTCTAAATGGAGGTAGTAGTCTCCGTTGCCCTGAAGTTGCCTTATGGAGTCTGTCACACAGAAATGGTCACAAAACCTCACACAAACAGTGCATGATAATATACTTGCTTCGAGAGAGTGTACAGATTTACTGTTTACATAGTTTGACATATGCTACTTCTTTAGGATCCTTTTTCCCCACTTGGGAATTAGGCTCAGAAAAAAAAAATCCCTCAAACATTGCGGGCACAGGCCATTAAACTGTTGTGTGTGTGTGTGTGTGTGTGTGTGTGTGTGTGTGTGTGTGTGTTTTCTGGGATATTTTTCTTGTAAACAGTAGTGTTCTTTTTTCCTCTAAACATTTACTTAGCAGAAATGCTAAAGGTTTTCATTTAGTTTGGTTACCAGAATTTTCTTTATAAAGTCAACTGTGTAAGAATGTTCTCAGATTTATCAAGTACATGTCAAGTGTTGACATGAAAAAAACCCCCAAAACTATTGTTTTTAGCATGCATGATTTGTACAGTTTTCTTTGCTGAGAAACAAAAGGGGAAAAGTATCTAGACACTTCATACATGTCCATAGAACAAGGAAATAATATTTGTAAAACCCTTTGACTCAGAGTGGCAGTCAATGCAAGGCCACATTCTAGTCCACAATTCTAGTCTTAGTCCCTACAATTTAAGAAAAGAAAATAAAGAAAGAAAGTAGTAATAGTAAGAAAAAGCTTCCTTTGTGGTCCATTATTCACTGTTATTCAGTAATGTGAAACTAAGTGGTCTTTCAGTATACACTTAGGCTGGCAAAACTTTTTAAACATATTTGTTAATTATTTTATAGAGATCTAGTGATTCTAATTTCCTTATGATTTAAGTCTATAGGTGTTCAGTAGTCATTGATTATATCTTAGATCAGAGTAATTGAAGTTCAAACAAGTGTGGACATAAAAAAAAAACAAAAACCTATCATCCTGACTGAACCCTCAATTTTTTCATTATTTTGAAATAGAGCAATAAATCCAAGAGGGACCTTAGGTAATATTTAGTACAACTCACTTTACAAATGAAAAGCAGAGCCCTACAGAAATTAAATGCTTCTTCTTAGGAAAAGGCTTATAAGTAATGAATCTGGTTGCCTTACATTTCAGTATCCTTCCCAATATACTGCACTCCCTCTTACCTGTTTTTTAGTCATTCCACTTGTAAGGACAAATACACATTTAAAACGATAGCCTTAATTATCCCTGTCGAAAATAAGGAAGAGATTTCTCTCCACTCCTTTTTCACTGAACATTTATTTTAGAGTTATTATAGATACTTTCTATTCTTGAACTGTACATAAATACTTCTGAAGACTAAGTTGACATTTTGTCAGCTTTATGACCTTGGAATGTCTTTCTTGAGATCCTGAGAGCTCTCTCTGTGAAATGCAAACAATAAGGAAGATAGCACCCCTATCTTCCCATTTCCAAAATAGGAGTGTAAGAACCTGACTTTGGTGGGCAGCACTTTGCTCCAAGTTGCAAAACTACTTCCTATTATTAAAGGTATGAGATGTTTGTCTTTCCACTGGGTAAAGTCAATTAGCTAACATAACACAACTACCAGGCAAGATTAGGGTATAACACGTGGGACAAAATGGTGTTGTCAGGTTTTCTTGAGAACTAAGTGTTCTTTACAATCTCTTAGCAGATTCCCTTAGCAGATGAGCATCCTGTTCTGGTTTACTGCTTGTTCAGTAATAGGGTTGTTTTCTTTCTCTACTACCTTTGTGGGGGGTTAGATTTTAAACTATATTTTCCCAATATACTAGAATTGCTTTTTCTTCCTTCCCTCATTCCTTCTTCCTATTACTACTTACCTTTAATCCTTCAGAAAAAAATTGAGTATATGCATAAGAAACAGCACAAAAAATAGATAATCAGAGGCTCCTGGGTGGCTCAGTGGATTAAAGCCTCTGCCTTTGGCTCAGGTCATGATCTCAGGGTTCTCGGATGGAGCCCCTCATCAGGCTCTCTGCTCAGCAGGGAGCCTGCTTCCCCCTCTCTCTCTGCCTGCCTCTCTGCCTACTTGTGATCTCTCTCTCTCTGTCAAATAAATAAAATCTTTTAAAAAAAATAGTCAACATTTCTTTAAAATTTAATTCAATTTAGGAAACTTTTACCTTGCATCATTGGGAAATAACTATGATAGGCCCTTATTTGCTCAAGGATCTGTAAAATAAGCCTTTTTCCTCAAGAAACAGGAGAGAGTTAAACAGACATAATTATAATATGATAGGGTTAATAGAATGATAGCAATGGACGTGAAGTCCCCTATATTGTAGCTGGTAGGGGAGAATCCTAACCCCAGGCTCTCTGAATTCAACCTTGTTTTACCACTTAAAAGTGCCAAGAATGGCCAACAATCCCTGTACTGACAGATGACATAGTGCTGCAAACTCTACTGTGAAAGAGAGGAGAAAGGCAAGGGGATCAAGGATCAGAAGACGCTTTGCTTTTCTTTGCTCCTGCTTTAATTGGCGCTTCACAAATCCTTATCACTTGTTTCTCAAGCACTGTGATATGTGACAAGAGGTCTTACAGAAACTAGGAGGCTCTGTTTAAAGGAAAGATAAGATATGCTAATCTGCATGTTTCTGCTAAACATAGCCCAAGGGTCATTGCTTACTTCTCTAAGATCACAGGGTGACTGGGCTAGGAAAGCCTTGGGGAAGACAACTCCCCATTGCATTCCAGTGGTTGAGTGGTCACACAGGCCTTGGCATTCCAAAGACCCACACCCTTCTCCAAAACCTTAGCCCCCAGGGACCTCTGTGTTACATTTCAGCAAGCCAGGTATTACTGCTGAGTTCTTGCTCGACATTAACCCCAACATAAAAGAGTAATGGCTTTTGCCAAAGTTCTCTTATCACTGAAATAATATTACCTACCACGTAGA
This sequence comes from Procyon lotor, assembly GCA_028646535.1. Taxonomy (NCBI): domain Eukaryota; kingdom Metazoa; phylum Chordata; class Mammalia; order Carnivora; family Procyonidae; genus Procyon; species Procyon lotor. The sequence continues at coordinate 95,313 of JAQQSY010000045.1, forward strand.
GCTTTTATGAAGAATAAGTAACTTTAAGCACATCAAGCCTTTAGAGAGTGGTTGGCATGACTTAAGCCTTTTATAGGCCTGAGTCATTTGAAGGAACCTGCAGGAAAAATCCTGGATGGTGGTTTCCATCAGTTTTGAAGATAGACAAAGCCAGGGCATGAAATAGCACTAGGCGGGTGCCTGGGTGGTGCATTCGGTTAAGTGGCTATTTGGTTAAGTGCCTGGGGGGTGCGTTCAGTTAAGTCATGAACTCAGGGTCCTGGGATCCAGACCCGTATCAGGTTCCCTGCTCTGTGGAGAGTCTGCTTCTCCCTCTTCCTTTGCCCCTCTCATGCTGTCTGTCTCTCTCTCTGTCTCTGTCTCTCTCTCAAATAAATAAATATAGAAAGAAAGACAGAAAGAGAGAGAGAGAGAGAGAGAGAAGAAAGGAAAGAAAGGGAAGGGAAGAGAAGGGAAGGGAAAGGAAGGGAAGGGAAGGGAAGGGAAGGGAAGGGAAGGGAAGGGAAGGGAAGGGAAGGGAAGGGAAGGGAAGGGAAGGGAAGGGAGAAAGAAAAAGCGTACTCAAATTTCTAAGTAGTGAGATAACAGACTGATTTAGGAGAACATAAAGAACAGGAAGAGGGATGTGCACAGAAGTCTGATTATTAGGGTTTTTTATGCAATTTATACTGCCATACTGACCATGGTTTCTACTTGGTTTTGGATTTCATAGCAAAGTGACCTCTCATCTTTAGCCAGGTCAGAATAAATAAAGTTCTAGTTCTCTCATTTGCTGCTTTATGTAGTCTTGACTTCTGTGTCCAGTCAGTCTCTTCACATGCACGTTACCACTAGTTGATAATAATCACTCACCTGCTGAAACATTACTTGCCATATGTTTCCAAGAATTTTCAGCATGCATATATATCACCTTCGTCAAATGAAGACATTTTCTGTGCTCATCTTGCAGATACTATTTAATGCTTGTAAAATATTTGGGGAAAGCCTTCATGCCCAGCTTCTGTATCAGTCACATTGCCATGTGTATTTTGCCTACGCATTTTGACACAAGGGAGTCTTCTCTAAGTATGGCACACACATAATATACACACATAATGGTATTCATAGATCACTAAGAAACCTGCCATAAGAAATATACACATTCAAATACTATGCCTGTTCCCTATTGCACTTAGAGCACTTCAACTTCTAACTACTATTTTATATATTTCCAATAATTTTTAGCTGGAAAAATGAACTCTAATATAGTTTAAATCACATTTGTGTAAAAAAATATATAATGAGTTTCCCCAACGTTTTACAATGAATTGTTTTAAATTATGTAAATCTACATGCTGTAATCTTTGCGTCTTGTCATTTTTTGGCCAATTCAAAAAATATCTTCATATCTTTACCTTGATTTTTTTTTCCTTAAAGGGAAAGCAAATAAATGTACATGATAAGAAAATTAATCCATAAGGAGTCTAATAAAATATGATAACTTATAGGACCAGAAACAGTGAGATATGGAGAGGAAAATGAACATGGAAAGATAATATTAGAACTAAAGAATATCATACAAATACTGAGATACCAGAATATCATACAAATACTGAGATACCAGAAAGCAGATAGGTTTATTTACAAATGCCTATTTTACTAGTAAAAAAAAGAAGTGAGAAAATCATATTGAAAATAATGTAAGCTATATTCTAAAATACAGATGTGAGGCTATGACAACTTCAGAAAAATAAACAGTTCTTCTGGTAGCCATAGTTTCACTTTTTTACTACCTTGCTTTTCAATTTTTTCAATTTATACTGAAGAGTTGGGATAATTATTGCATAAACAAAAATAACCTCAGGCTGGTTAAAGAAATCTAGAAAAAATTAAACTTCATTGTATCTAAGGTAGTGTTATGTTTTAATGTTTTTAATGTTAGAATTTCATATTTCGGAAGCATTTTCCAATTTTATAGGCTCACCACTGTCAGTGACATATATTTATCCATGTTAAAACCCATTTTCTCTGCTCAATCAACTCTTAAAAAAATGCACATTTAATACATTTTTATGACTCCTACTAAGTATATGTCATAAAAGGATTAATTTGCAAATTTCTTTACTGTGAACAGTAATGAATTATTCATTAGTATAAGCTAATAACAAAAGTACTACTTTAGACCACTTTTTATAAAACTGAATTACTGATATTTTCAAACCTACTTTTTTTACAGTCTTTCCCATCTTTCATAGTAACCATCACATTTTTTTTAGTTGCATAGGCCAGAAATCATGGTATCTTTCTTAATGTTTATGTCTCTCACCCCTCAAATCTAATCCACAAACCCTGACATCTTTACCTTTTAGCACCACTCTGGTCCAGGCCACCATTATCTTTTATGTTATTGCAAAAGCATCCCATGAAGGAAAGAATTCAGTAAATATTTACTGAATTAACTATTAAATTAATGAATATGAACATTATTGGTATAAAAAATTCCTGGCCAACTAGAAGTCTTCAGTATAAAAATACCCTAGCCTCATTTATGCCAAATATTGAAATATCATGTGTTTACTTATGTATAGGTCATTTCCAGCACAATAAAAAAGCACCATTATCTGGATACTCCGATTCATTAGTGCTGCTGAAGATAATGCTGTATTGCTCTGTCACAGTTGAGGGTAGTTAAAGCTGACAGCAAATTAAATAACTACTTATCACCGGTTGAATTCAAGCTGCAGGATAATTAAAAGCCTGCAAATTTAGTTTTAGTCAAACATGAGTAAGGAAGCAAAAAAATGAAACTGCAAGAGATATTCTAATTTTTCCTGGGCTTCTTGAGGAGCACGCATACACCATTTGCAACGGTATGTTTTCCTTAGAGCAGACGAGGTATAGTGTCCACTGCATTTATGTAATCTGTTAATTATTTTTTAGAAGTATGAAAAAATTTACCCTAAATTGTGTTAAAACTTATTGCTTTCTTTATTTGGAATTGTTTGTGGGGAATTTGCATTAAATAATTTGTTTCACTGAATAATCACTGGTTATCAGATTAAAATACAGTTACAGAAATATGATTTTAATATTCAGAGGAAATTCAAATTGATTTAATTTTGTTGACAACTTTATCAAAGTGGAACTTAAAAAATGAAGTTTGAATTTGGTGGGTCAGTGTGCAGTATCTGATCTTGCTATTATTTTATATAATTAAATACAGTCAAGAGAAAAAAGAAAATCAAAGAATGTGAGAGCAAACAGGAGTATTTAAGGGTATTGTGAAATCTGGACTTCTTATTTTCAAGACCCAGAAAGGTTAGTTTAAATAATGTCATGTTTTGATGCCGCTATGCTTCAACTTGACCCCACAGGGATGGATACTATGGTGGGCTATCCAGATCTCCTTTAATGAATGGGGGAATCATTTAATGAATGGGGGAATCAGTACTCCCTAGCAACTGGGAGTACTATCAAAAGAATGCCCTTAGCATCCTGCCCTCTTTGGAGATTACTTTGTCTAAAAAACTAGATCTTGCCCAGGGTAATGATGCCTCCTTGCATGGGCAGCCTGCATCTAAAAATTGGTCAGTGTGGAGGTTAGAAAGCCAGACCTTCTCCAACTCAGAAGGCCCATTCCAGCTCCAGAATTCCTTCTCAAATGAGTGAAGACCTGTATTTGCAATTGGGCCTATATTGCAATTCAACTTCTCTTTGACCAATCCTCTTTCCTTCCCTTCTCTTCCCCAAAAGCTGATCCCCAAAGCATGCTCAAATAATTTCCTTTAAAAAAAAAAATTCTTTTATCAATGTCTGTTTCCATTGGATTCCAAAATGTAATGCCCTGGAATGCCTAATATGTGGTTCTACTCACAGTAGTCTCTTTTTGGTGGAGATGGAATTCGAGCTGTAGATCTAACAGAAACTGAATAATGTGGACATCCAGGTGATGAGTGAAAACTATATAAATGTCGTAGGCTATAATTAACCTCAAAACATTTAAGGCTATACTAGGTGACTGGCAAACAATAATTGTTCAATAAGTAAAGTTGAATCACTAAGTGCAGAAAGACTTTAGTCAATCACTAATTCTTTGACAGTTGTGGTGGTCTCGTGATGAATCTCTCTTCCTTGAACCCACTGCTACCTGTTTTATAGCCTGTTATAAAGGACACATCTATAGGATCATGAAGGTAATAGTTTCCTGATATCTAGCCTTCCAAAACCCTAAATTCCATGTCAGGGAGACATCTTTTTCACATTTTATGTGCTATCGCCACTGAAGCTTATTAAGTTACTGAGAGAAGTCAAACTGCAAGTCAGTTGAAACATCAAGCATTGTTGTCAACTAAATAAAGAAGTGCCTCTCCTCTCAAAGCTTTGTATATGATGGGGTGAATAATAAAATAGATGCCAACTTAGATATTTTTTGGTCATTATATACTATTTCAAACACAAATATTAAATATACAATTAACATATTAAGTTAGAGGTCCATAAAAACTTGTTATTAAAATGAAGACGTCACACAGCTAATAATTCTAGGGCTGTTCATACTGTAAATCCCTCACATTTAATAAAATTTTACCCATGTAGTGTATTAGTTTTCTACTGCTTCTGTAACTAAAAACCACAATCATAATGGCTGAAAACAACACGAGTTTATTATCTTACAGTTCTGTAGGTCACACGCCCGATATGGGTCTTACTGGGCTGAGTATAGTATCAGCTAGGCTTCATTTCTTTCTGGATACTTTAGGTGAGAATTTCAGCTTCTAGAAAGTGCCTATATACTTTGGCTCATGGCCTCCTTCCTGAGTTTTCAAAGTCAGCAACAGTAGTTGGAGTTGTTTTTATATCTCATCTCTCTGGTCTTTGCATTAGCTCCCTCTTGAATTTTTAAAGGACACTGATAATCAGATTAGGTCCAACTGGATGATCAATCTTAAATGCTGATAATTAGCAGCTTTAATAGCACCTGCAAATTTAATGCCCTCTTGCCATATTATGGTAACAAATTCACAGGTTCCGAGGATTAGGACATCTTTAGGGAGACATTGTTCTACTCCCCATATTGAGCTACTGTTAAGATTGGCTACTAGGAAATCTGACTCAATCCAGTTTGACATTTATTATGTATATCTGTTCAGCTGAACTTCTTTTTTTTTTTTTAATTTTAATTAACATATAATATATTATTTGCCCCAGGGTACATGTCTGTGAATCGTCAGGCTTACATATTTCACAGCACTTAACATAGCACATACCCTCCCCAATGTCCACAACGCAGCCACCCTATCCCTACCCCCCCACCTCCCAGCCACCCTTAGTTCATTTCGTGAGTCTAGGAGTCTTATGGTTTGTCTCCCTCCCCATCCCTTCATGTTTCATTTTTCTCCTCCACCCCCCAAACTCTCACCTTGCCTCTCAAATTCTTCATATCAGAGAGATCATGTGGTAACTGTCTTTCTCTGACTTATTTCGCTTAGCATAATACCCTCCAGTTCCATCCACGTCATTGCAAATGGCCAGATTTTGTTTCTCTTTATGGGTGCATAGTATTCCATTGTATATACATCCCAGGATATGATCTATTCTGGAGAATGTTCCATTTGCACTTGAGAAGAAAGTGTATTCCGTTGCTTTGGGATGGAATGTTCTGAATATATCTGTGATGTCCATCTGGTCCAGTGTGTCATTTAGAAGCTTTATTTCCTTGTTGATCTTTTGCTTAGATGATCTGTCCATTTCAGTGAGGGGGGTATTAAAGTCTCCCACTATTATTGTATTATTGTTGATGTGTTTCTTTGACTTTGTTATTAATTGGTTTATACAATTGGCTGCTCCCACGTTAGGGGCATAGATATTTACAATTATTAGATCTTCTTGTTGGACAGTCCCTGTAAGTATGATATAGTGTCCGTCCTCATCTCTTATTATAGTCTTTGGCTTAAAGTCTAATTAAGTCTTTAATTAATATAATTAAATAATATAAGAGACTAA
>JAQQSY010000046.1:0-32723 GCA_028646535.1 Procyon lotor
ATCTTGATGAAGTCCCAATAGTTCATTTTTGCCCTTGCTTCCCTTGCCTTTGGAGATGTTTCTAGGAAGAAGTTGCTGCGGCTAAGGTCAAAGAGATTGCTGCCTGTGTTTTCCTCAAGGATTTTGATGGATCCCTGTCTTACATTGAGTTCTTTGATCCATTTTTAGTCTATTTTTGTGTGCAGTATAAGGAAATGGTCCAGTTTCATTCTTCTGCATGTGGCTGTCCAGTTTTCCCAACACCATTTGTTGAAGAGACTATCTTTTTTCCACTGGATATTCTTTCCTGCCTTGTTGAAGATTAGTTGACCGTAGAGTTGGGGGTCCATATCTGGGCTCTCTATTCTGTTCCATTGATCTATGTGTCTGTTTTTGTGCCAGTACATGGTGGACATCTTTAACTCTTTCCCTTGTTCTCCATCCCTGTCATGGAGGGACTGTTGGGGTCTGAAGTTCCAGGTGCTTTTAGTCCTGGAGCCTCTTGGGGGGAAGCTCTTCCTGCAGCTCCTTTCCTTGCAGCATTTAACTTCATGTCTTACATCAGATTCCCTTGGATCCATGTTTACTTGTTGAGACTTGTTAAAGAAGGTGAGATGCACCAGGTGTGGGGCAGCAGTGACCCTGTGTAGAGTCTAAGGATGCCTCAGATTGAGTTTCCTGGAAACAGGCTCAGAGATAGAGAGGGCTGCACGCAGAGTTTACTGGGAAGTGCTCTCGGGAGTTAGGTCCATAGGGAGGCGAGGAAGGCAAGATTGAATAGACAAGATATTATCACACTGTATGGTTGCCAATGAGGCTCAGCTGATCCTAAAGGGAGCTCAGGGACTGAGATAGCCTTTCAGAGTTGTCCCAAATCACATAAGAGGGGCAGGCCTTTGGATTCTTGAATCAGCCAGTCATTGGCCTTGGGGAGTCTACTGTGAAGGGCAATTCCTAGTGAGCCATCAACATTTTTAATATTCCCAGCTGAGGGATGGAAGCATCTATAGAAGGGCGAGAACTGGGTTGGGATGTCTGGAATCATATCTGGGGATATACATAATATGGGTATTTTTGGGGCATCTAGGTGGCTCAGTTGGTTAAGTGTCTGACTCTTGATCTCAGCTCAGGTGTTGGTCTCTTGAGTTCAAGCCCCACACTGGGCTCCACACCTAGCATGGAGCCCACTTAAAAAAAAAAAAGGGCGTTTTAGAACCATTCACCCAATACACTCCATTCTCCAACCACGGTGATGAATGAGACAGAAGGTCAGACATGGATTTGCTCTTCATACAAGGTACAAAGTAATAATGACAAAAATAATGAAGGATCAAGAAAAAGACTAAGAAGGGAAACATCCTCAGAGGAAGATTTGCGAAGTCTCTCGAAGGAGGGTAGCTTTGAATTGAGCCTGGAAGAAACACCAGATTTGATAGGTAAATGTGAGGTATAAGATGGCAAGAAGGTAGACAGGGAGAGTCATTTTGAAGTACAGTTCACCCTTGGACAACATGGGCGTTCAGGGGTGCTGATTCCCTGCCCAGTCAGAAATTCATTTATACCTTTGACTCCCCCAAACCTAACTACTAATAAACTACTGTTGACCAGAAGCATTACTGATAACATAGTCAATTAACACATATTTTGTATGATATATGTATTATAAACTGTATTCTTAGAATAAAGTAAACTAGAGAAAAGAAAATGTTTTAATAAAATCACAAGGAAGAAAGAATACATTTATAGTATTTTTAAACTTATCAAAAAGATTTGTGGGGTGCCTGGGTGGCTCAGTCAGGTAAGCACCCAACTCTTGATTCTAGCTCAAGTCACGCTTTCAGGGTTCTGAGATGGAGCCCTGCATCGGGCTCTGCACTCACTGGGGAGTCTGCTCAAGATTCTCTCTCTCCCTCTCCATCTGCTCCACCCTTCCCCTCCCACCTTGTGCACGTGTGTGTGCGCGGGCTCGCTCTCTCTCAGATAAATAAATCCTTAAAAAATTTGCATGTAAATGGACCCATGCAGTTCGAACCCATGTTGGCAAAAGTCAGCTGCACTTTAGTGTCTGTGCTGGTCTTCAAGCCCCAGATTACTGTGCATAAAGACATGCTGCTTTCTCAAAGTAAAGATCTTTTAAAAACTTGGGATAAAGCATAGAAGGGGTAGAATGGAGTGGAAGGGAAGCCCAAGAGATCTTTCCCCAGAGATGTTTTCATGAATGAATACCTTGAAGATGGCAGGAAGCTACAGGTATGGAGGTGTTCCCTGGAGACCCCCTAACTTCAGCATCCTGTATTTAATGGAAGTTTAGTCATGACACCATTTCTGAGGCTTGAGCCTTGAGATGAGGTTGGAAAAGCTCCAAGGATTGTGATAGCTGCTCCCTCAAAGTGTCTGAACAGTGCCATGAAGTGGGTTGGTGGGCAGGGGTGGGGTGGGGGTGGTGAGGGGTGTAGCACTGAGTTAATGTGGATCCAGAGGCAAACCCAAGGTCACTGTATGTATGAAACAGGAAACAGATGGCTTACCTCATTGAAACCAAGAATTTAATAAAAGACATTGCTTTGTCAAAATCAAGCAGGTTAGGAAGTAGTCAGAGACTGTAAGAGAAGGAATTTAAGCAGAAGCTGTAAATGTAGACAAGGTTGGCGAGAAGATTCTTTCTTTGGCATTCACAGTTGATCTAGATGATCTTCAAAGCCCATTTCAACTCCAAGATGATATAATAATGATGAACCATTTACTACATGACCTAGTGATTGAGAGATCAGCTACTGCCATCAGACTGCCCAGGTTCAAAGCCCTCCTTTACCACTTGCTGGCCAAGTGACCGTGGGCAAGTTGTTGAACCATTTCAAGCCTTATTTGACTCACCCATAAAAAGAAGCAAAACAAAAGCCTACTTTATAGGGTTGATGTGAGGATAAAATGTAAACCTTTAACAGGGTGCCCACTTGGCCTATTGTAAGAGCTCAGTAAATGCTAACAATCCTTACAAATGCTATGGTATAGAAATGTGGGTGGCTATGGGGATCCTAGGGACTTCTTGCCTGGGCTCCAATACAGGGGAGAAAGCATATGAGGCTGGGTAAAATGGTGCCCTATCAAGACAGGATTAAGTCATTTCCTGTGGAAAAGGCATAAAGAACAAAGGAAGAGGTGGGATTCCAGAGTCTATTCTGGGAGAAGAGAGGAAGCCTCAGTTGGGTGGGTTGAAAAAGGTAAGGTGGTGGGAACTATATGCTTGGTGAGTTAGACTGAGACCAGATCATGGCGGACTTTGAGTGCCACGCTAAGCAATTAACACAGTGGGGTGGCCTTAAAGTGTGAAAGCAGGGGTGGGTTTCCACATTTATGCTTCTTTCTTTTGGAGGCCCTGCTGAGTTTACTTGGAGCCAGAAAAAAACTTGAAAGACACATTTCCAGGCAAAGATATAACCTAGAGCTGTCTGGATTGGGGATGGTTATTTTATAGCTCTGGTCATTTAAAAATTTGAGAAGGATTCTAGATAATCATCATTCCTTATTTTTTATTCAGAAAATCTTTAGTAAGGAAAAATTATGGGCATAGCAATATCTCTTCACTGGGGAAATAGAGACTTGCTCCTTGAATATGTTTCTGAGGCTCTAGGGGGGTTTTGGAGAGGGAAATCTGACTTTACCAGAGCTATAGGTGTATCCATAATTGTGGGTCCATGGATTGTTAGGGCAGGAAGGAAACTTACAGACATGTGTACAATTCTACTAACTTTAGGAACACAGAAATGTAAGACCAGAGAGGCCGAGTCACATAGCACGTCAGTGACAGAATGCAGACCTAACATTTCTCTTTCTTGTTCTACACAGTTCTTTCTACACAGTTCTCGCTAACAGTATTTCTCTCCTATAGTTTCTGAGAGTTTTTGTAGATATGTACTGAGTATCATATTTCCATCTAAGATAGATGTGGATCTATGTGCAGAGTTGTGCGGCACAACCTCCAGTTTCTTTCAGTTTCTTTCAGTTCCTTCCAGAAGCATGGGTCCCAGATACCTGATGTGCAATTCAGTCAAACAATGGCGAAGGGTCTGCAGGAAGTAGTAAAGGTTTCCCCTTAACTGAAAAGGCTATGGATGCCAAAGCCCTAAGACTAGCCTGGCGTGGGTGGCCACCATGTTAAGAGGAAGTGTGGGTCACTATGACCCATGAGCTCACTCTAGTGCAGACTCGGCCAGTTCTGAGCTGGAGTGTTTATGTCCTTGGGCCTTCTGCACCTGTTCCCCATGGGACCTCAGATAAAGGGCCTTAGGCTCCTTGGCCTTCTACTGGGTGTCAAAGCCATCTCCCTTCTGGTGGGGCTTGTCAGGCTCCTTGAGCAGGGGAGTCGCTCCTGGAAACTAAGAAATGAAGAGTAGAAATGCAGCTTCTGCTGCTGGTGCCCCAGACAGCCTGCAGGCAGACAGACCTCACATCTGCCTTGCGGGCGGACCTCCCAATGAGGTCATTTGATAAAGAGTAAGTTGGAACGCCATAGGGCTGTTTGTCTTGATAGAAGTATTATTTTATTAGAGAAAACATTCTGCTATACAGAAGGATGTATCACATTGGCCTCTGCATAGCAAGCTCAAGTTCTAAATTAAACTTAATTTGTGCCAATGGGGATTGCATCAGCTGGTTACACATGCGTGCACACACACACACACACACACACACACACACACACACACACACACAACTCTGATGATTCTTACCTTCTGTGTTCTTGTTTTTCATCATAATGTTTATTGTAGCAACAGCTGCAAAATACTAATAAAGAATTAATTCCTGGTATTGGGTGAGATGCTTTGGCTCCAGGGCAAGGTTTATAGGCTGTTTTCAGCTTCACATACTTTCCGAGATAGCTCCCAACACACCTCAGAGGCTGGTTAAGTTCGTTGACTTCTCTGGGCATCAGTTGCCTTAATTCAGAGGCAAGAATACTGACATAAAGGATTAAGTTTAATAAGCTTAAAAATCCTTTCCAGTGTTAACATTCAATGGCTCTGATTTAATTTCTGCCCTTCTTACTTCGTCCAATACAAAACTAGCACAGTGACACCTCCCCAGAGCCCTTCAGCTGTGGAGCGGCCCCGACCTGACTCCAGGCTCTACCCACAATGCCTCAGTAAGAGCCTCCCTCCTCTACCCATCCTACCTCCTGTCCTCCCAAAGATTCAGATTTCTGAGTATAAAGCTCATTGGAACCATAAATGGCTTCAGTCACAGGGGACTTGAGTGTTGCCATAGACTCTAACGCCCCATTGAACAAATGGACAAACTGAGGCCAAGAGAAGTGACTTGTCCAAGAAACAAAGCCAGCCAGGAGCAGAGCTGTTTCCTGAGTTTCAGTTCAGCGCTCTTTCCATGGAACCTGGTGCCTGTCATCAAATGATCATGGCTTCACAGGCATGGGGTACCCACAGATGGCTCTATGCACTATATTTTCTTTGGTACGATTTCAAGATGACCTTCTCTTCCAGCTTTAAAATATTCACACTGGGGTTCAGGGGTCTGTGGACACCTGCAGGGTGGCTCCTGAATAGTCATGGGGAGATTTGCTGGTCAAATACACCTCACACCTCTTCCCAGGGTTGTGGCCTCGGTAGGGACCAGCGAACCAATTACTGGAAGGATATGAACTCTACTCCTTGGAGTCTGGAATGGCCATATCGAGTGATTTATTTATTTAGCAAATATTTTGTTCTAGATTCCATGCTGAGCAAAGCTGATCAAAGCTGGGGCTTTGGAAATCTTCATCTGGGCTCAAATCCCAGTTCCACTAATTAGTTGTTGAATTTTGGGCAAGTTATCTAACCTCTCTGCTGTAGCTTACATATTTGCAAAATGGAGCTGGGGCTGCTGTTATCTACCTATAGAGATTGCTATTAGGATGAAATAAATTTATATGTATAATTAATATAATTGTATAATCTTAATAAAATACAATTAATACATAATTAATATGTATAATTATATATAATATTATATAAAATAATAATTAATATGTATAAAGCACTTCGGATACTGCCTGATACCTAGTAAGTGCTATATGGCGATTGCTGTTTCTATGCAAATTAAAAATATATTCACATAAAATACCAACAACGTTTTGCCAGAACGAAATGATACATACACATTAGATATATTGGACTAGCTACCCATAAGAATATAAGAGAATTACAAAAACAAATAAACAAGAACAAGAACCCAAGCAAGTGATTTCAGAGCCCTTGCTTTTAATCACAACAGATACTGCTTCCTTATCATCCCATTGTCAAGATGAATAAACTAAGGCTAAAATAAAATATGTCAAGCATTCATGCAGAAGCAGGAGGAGTACTTGGAAGATGGTCTCCTGTACCGGATGGGAGATTTAGGCTTGCTTTTTCACCTGTAAATTTCAGGATTGGCAGGCTGCCCACAAGTCACACTGTTTGAAGAGCTCCCTCGGGTTCTTCTAGCAGCAGCAAGCTTCTGCAGAGACAGGGTCAAGAGATGTGTTTTCCAAATGCAGGGGGCATCATCTCTGATACCTAGAGTGTGGGGCCATGAGCTTCATTAGTATGTTTTATACAAATAGGTAGCAAGAGTGAAATTATAAAAGACTGAAAAAAAGTCTTAGTACCCCTAAATAGAGGACTAACTAAATAGATTATGCCCACTCAGCTTATAGAATATGGGCAGCCTATGAGATGGAATAATATTAATTTCTTAGAAAGATATGCATGATATATTGTTATTTAGAAGACAAATCACAGTAAGATATGTACGTGTGTGTGTGTGTGTGTGTGTATATATATGTGTGTGTGTATACACACATATGCACACACATGTACAGATAACTGGCAGTCAGCGTGTATATATCATAATATGAACAGTGATTATTTTGAACACGGGTATTAGGAAGAGTAATACTTTTGCTTTATTTTATCTGTATTTTCCAGTTTTTCTAAATAAACATGCATAACTTTTTTTTGAAGATTTTACTCATTTGTTTTAGAGAGAGAGAGGTAGCAATTGAGAGCACGGGTGGGGGGGGCAGAAGGAGAGGGAGAAGCAGGCTCCCCACTGAGCACGATGTGGAGCTCCACCCCAGGACCCGGGGATCATGACCTAAGCCCAAGGCTGATGCTTAACTGACTGAGCCACCCAGGACCTCCAAACCTGTACAACTTTCATAAAGGAAAAATAATTTATTAAAAAGTAGCAGGAGAGGCACCTAGAATAAAGTCTATTTTCCCCATGGATACTGCCTTCCTCTTCTATAATCAAGTTGAAAATCATTGTTTTTGCTCCTGCCAGGCTGATGCAGTGGCTCCCCCCTTTGTGCACAGGTGGTGCTCCTGTAGAAGGTTGTCAAAGCACAGATCCCGTTGCATTCTGGGATACAGGTCCCATTGCATTATTGGGTACATAGTCACTTACAACCACCTGGCATAGAGCCTGGCACATGGTATGTTTGAAATGAATGATTTAATGAATTATTATGAGCTCAGTAGCTTGGATTCAGATATGAGCTCTGCCACCCATTCACTCGGGTTGGGCCGGACCCCTGACAGGGCCTGGCAATCCAACCTGACTAATCACTGGGAGGAGGGATACTGAGGCAGGAGGCAGCTACCTGGGTTTGCAGAGGGATAGGTTTAGCCCAGTTCCCAAACACCCCTACCGCAAGCTGTCAAGGTGTGAGGGTGAGCTGGAGTCAAGCTGTTAGGGAGGGGACACGGCCCATGCCCCTTCTGGGGTGTTGCTCCTTTACCCTGTGTTGTGAGGATCCCTCCGCCTAGGGGCTTGTTCTTCGAAGGGTGCTGGGCCCAAAGTGGCCACAGTCAAGTGCTCACACCCCACTGGCCTGGTTACAGGGTCTTCACTTGGAGGAAGTGAACCATGCCCTTTCCTATTCCTCTGGATTTGTCACCATATTGCACTCTTAACACCTCCCAATAAAGATTGTCTACACTAAAAAAACGAAAAACAAAACAAAGCAAAAAAACAGCAGGGACACCTGGGTAGCTCAGTTGGTGTATAAGCTAGATGAGTCCCAGTCTCCTGATCCATGCAATGATAATAATAGTTGTGGGTCAAGAGTCGTCCAATAGTTTTTTTTCCTAAGATTGTATGTATGTATTTATTTATTTATTTATTTATTTATTTATTTATTTGACAGAGAAAGAGATCACTAGTAGGCAGAGAGGCAGACAGAGAGAGGAGGAAGCAGGCTCCCTGCTGAGCAGAGAGCCTGATGTGGGGCTCAATCTCAGGACCCTGAGATCATGACCTGAGTTGAAGGCAGAGGCTTAACCCACTGAGCCACCCAGGTGCCCCTTGTCCAATAGTTTTTGTAAATGGCTCAGTGCCAGTCACAAGTGGGTGGGAGTGCAGAGAATTTCTTATTATTGCTGCATCTATTAACAGGTCCAGATCTTCCCATCCCTTATGCCTCTTTGGCTCCCTCAGGCATTGTGGTTACCATAGCAACCAGATGCTGATGATGCCTCCAGGGGCAGCAAGGTGAAGCCCAGCCAGCTCTCGGGTTCTCCCTCTGTGCGCCCTTCATAGGCCAGAGTGAGATGGTCTGAGGCTCCCTCAGTCTTTTCTCAAGCCCCCCACCCGTCTCAGGTTCCTTAGCCACAAACCCTGCCTCCACAGCCTCAGTGAAGGGCCCCGAAACACCCCTTTGGAGACTCCCTTCTCCCTACGCTCCGTCTCTTGGCGCCCTGCCTGGTTGCTGTGGAAACAGGTTCCACTGCGGACAAAGGAGGGAGCTGGGTCCTGCTTCCTCCTGGTCCTGCCGATGAGGATTTTTAGACCGTGGAGACTGCGCTGCCCTGCCCTACGCCTGCCGTCTCTCTCCACGTTCTCGCTCAAGTGGAGCCTGCCCTCCCTGCCCACTGACGAGACCATGTGTAAAAGCGTGACTACAGGTGAATGGAAGAAAGTCTTCTATGAGAAGATGGAGGAGGCCAAGCCAGCCGACAGCTGGGACCTCATCATAGATCCCAACCTCAAGCACAACGTGCTGGCCCCGGGCTGGAAACAGTACCTGGAATTGCATGCCTCGGGCAGGTGAGTAGCCCAGTAAGTAGGCGTGCTACAGGCAGCCCGGGGCACCAGGGCTTCCAGGAACAGACCAAGGTACGGAGGACTCAGGTACTTAGGATCAGTCTCACTGCTGGGCCAGTGTAGACTGGGAAGCAGAGAAAGAGTCCCTAACTGGGAGGTTGGACACCTGAGTTGAGTCCAGCTCTTCCACTAGAACTCCTGTGTAACTTTCCCTCTCTGAGTCATAGTTTCCGCTTCTGACCAAGAGGTGCGATATACTTACTAGCTGTGAAGTCTGACATTTTACATCTTTTCAGATTTTGATAATGTAAAATGGTTGAAAACCAAGAGAAGGAGGCTCAAAGGTCTCTAGGGATCGAGTTCTGTGCTCTGGTTCTGGGACAGTTCAATTTCAATCTATTAAATTCATCCTGACTTAATATCAAATACTGGACACATGAGACTATTAGCTCCATGCCCCTTGAGCGATTCAGTTTCCTTCTTGGACCTCATATTCCCCATTTGCAAAAGGAGGGGTTAGTCTAGATCCTTGCCTTTGGGAGCATAGACCCGCAGCTTCAGCATCACCTAGAACTTGTTAAAGATGCAGAATCTCCAGCCTCATTCTAGACCTACTGAATCAGAACCCACATTTCAACAAGGTCTTTCAGGGATTTGGGATGTAGAATAATATCTGAGATGACTTTCCAGTACTCTGGTCCATGCGTCTGTTATGTAAAGACTTCCTTTGGGGACAGAAGATGGGGAGGCTCTGTGGTGCAGTGTGGGGATCAGAAGCAAGGCCTTCCTTCCTGTCCTGGTACTGTGCATTCAAGTCAATTCAACATCTGTTGGGCACCTGTTTTGTGCTTTTGTGCTGGGTATTGGCTCTGAACTAGAGCTGTGGGTACGTAGATCATTTTCTTCTTCTCTATGTCCAAGAGTGAAACAAAAGGTGAAGTAGGTGACTTCGAAGCTCCCTCCAGTTCTGACATTTTCCAATCCTAGTTTTGCAGTCCAATCTCAGAGAGGGAAAATAGTCCCCAAAGGATGTAAGTAAAAGAGAGGATGATGAGAACATGAGACTCCTAATCTGGCTTATGGGAGGGGTACCAAGAGCTGGACATTTGCTGGCGGGGCCCAGGAGCTTCTTGGAAGGTTTGTGGCATCTCCAACCCTGGTCAGTGACTTGTGATCACTGGCTGGCCTCCATCACCTCGCTCTGGGCCGAAACTGCCTCCAATTCTAGGCCTTGGGATGCATTAACCCAGGCACTGATTTGGAGGCTGAGAAGTAGCGATGGTGTCATTTTTCTCCTGATTTGGGTCTATCCTGTTCACGGTCAGTGTTAACAGGTAAGAATGTGGGGTGGATTGCGCCTTTCCCAAAAGTTCCAGCCATCCCCACTAGGACACTTTGAAGAAGTCTGAGCAGTAAGGACTCACCTAGTGCAGTGTGAACATTTTTCAGGAGAGGAAATATGCCCAGAGCCAAAGTCCCAAGGCCACGGCCTGAGGGCACTGGGATGGAGGAAGCTGAGGCCCATGCAGAGCACAGGTGAGATGGATGCCAGGTGCATCTTGATGAGCCTGCTCTGGTGCCAAGGGCGCACTGGAAGGGGCGGACTGGACAGACTTCCCAGGAAAGCTAATGACGCCTGCAAACACACGGCCATCTGGGGGCTGTTTCCACCATCTCCACTCTGTCCTTTCCTCTTGCCTTAACCCCCTCCCCGCAGGTTCCACTGCTCCTGGTGCTGGCACACCTGGCAGTCGCCCCACGTGGTCATCCTCTTCCACATGTACCTGGACCGCGCCCAGAGAGCGGGCTCGGTGCGCATGCGCGTCTTCAAGCAGCTGTGCTACGAGTGCGGAACCGCGCGGCTGGACGAGTCGAGCATGCTGGAGGAGAACATCGAGAGCCTGGTGGACAATCTCATCACCAGCCTGCGCGAGCAGTGCTACGGGGAGCGTGGCGGTCAGTACCGCATCCACGTGGCCAGCCGCCAGGACACCCGGCGGCACCGCGGCGAGTTCTGCGAGGCCTGCCAGGAGGGCATCGTGCACTGGAAGCCCAGCGAGAAGCTGCTGGAGGAGGAGGCGACCACCTACACCTTCTCCCGGGCACCCAGTCCCACGAAGCCGCAGGCCGAGGAGGGTTCTGGCTGCAACTTTTGCTCCATCCCGTGGTGCTTGTTTTGGGCCACGGTCTTGCTGCTGATCATCTACCTGCAGTTCTCCTTCCGCAGCTCTGTCTGATTCCCCCGATGGGTGCAGGGGCCTCAAGGCCTGTGGGAGCCAGCCAGCTGGAGGGAGGGGCAAAGAGCAACCTGGGCTGGGAGTGGGGTTAAAGTCTAGTGCTGGTGCCCCCGGCGACTCCATGGGGACCCTAGACGAATCACCCATCTTTACCATCTATAAAATTAAGGGTCTGGCCTAGATCGTTGGTTTTTCAAAGTGAAACCCAGGGGCCCAAAATTCTGCATAGGTCCCTCGGGACTTTTGCATTTGGAAGGTAGGCTGACTGAGTAGGTTTCCCATCCTGGTCAAACTGCCCATTCCCAGCTCCTACTCCCTTCTCTTGCCTTAATCAGAATAGTTAGGTCTTGGAGTATCATTTAAGAGCTGTGGATGAAAACAGGTTCAACTGCTTTAAAAAAAAAAAAAAAAAGGCTTGAAAATGACAGGACTTGGTGATCTCAAAAGGCCTTTCCACAGTGATGGGCTCATTCTTGCTTTCTTGTCAATATCCTACCCTTACCCCTCATTAGCTCCCACATCGGGGCTGTGGCATTAAACTAGCCTGTGCCTAGTGTAGAAGCCACATCGGCCGCTCTGCCTCCACGCACACAGCAGAGGTTCTTTTTGAAGAAAGACAGGTGGAGGCACTAGGCTGTGCCTTTGCTTCTGGGCACATGGGGTCCCTTGCTTCTGTCCCCCAGGTCCCCCAGCTTCCAGCTTCCCTCCCCTCAGGATAGATTCTGAGGACTTCCTGGGGCAGAGTCCCATAGAACTAGGCTTCCCACTCATTGCATATGAAATGACAGAAAATTTAGGGGAGGTTTAGAAGGTAGAGTGTTAGATGCAAAGCACAAAATCCCTACAAAGCCAATATATGACTCTCCATTATAATGAAGAGTCTGCAGAGTTCAGAGACACAGCCTGCCCAATTCTTAGCAGTTCTGATGGTCACAATGCAGAGGTGGGGGCCTGGCTTTCTGGCTCCTTGGTGAAACCCTACTTGAGAGGCTTTCCCACATTTGGCCAGAGGCCCTCTCTCCAGGGATGGGGTGTTGTTAGCAAGACAGAGAGCATTAAAGATGGGAAGTGCTTTGCCCATAGAGAAGTGCATAGATATGTGGGAGAAACTTACATCACTTTAAAATGGCATGTGGTCTGGTTTGGGGTGGGAGAAAAGACTTTTGATAGTAGGCATATGGGTCAGGTATGGGGGGAAGCAGAAGGTAGGAGGAGGGATGCCACCCTGCACCTTCAAGTGTCCTCATTCACCTCACCTCTGTGAATAACTTGACTCCTCCCACTTCCCTCCTCCTCCCTTTTTGACTCCTCCTCCCCTTCTTAATGGAAAACCATCACCATCTGTAGTGGTGGAGGGGGCAGGGCCACTTATACAAAGATGGGATACTTTAATAAAGACGGGATATCTTCAATCAGGCTTAGCAGTCATTAATGTGTGCTTGAGATTCACCACAGCATCCTTGACATGTAATGGGCTGTTGGATCCCCCCAACTCCACTCCTGTCTCCTCTTTCTGGGGATCCCACATAAGCCCTTATCTAGCTCCAGTGTTAAGGTCTGGGCTGATCATGTCCACGGCCAGGAAGGATGTGAGCAGCACTTGGTCGGTCATCCAGGGACTCCGTCTAAGGCCAGTCTTACCCTTGCTCTTGTACAATTCTAGTACATGGCTGGTGATTCACACAGTGCTCATCTCTTTATCTATCCCTTTATCCACATGTCCCGAAAAAGACCTTCTGTCTGGCAAGCCCTGATTTCAGTGCTGGGATCCAGTGGGCACTAAGGGGGCAGCCTCTGTCTTTCAGATCTCTGCTTAATGCAGAAGTTCTCAGCTCTGGCTGAGATTTAGAAATCCTGGGGGAGCTTTTGAAGAAATATCAGTGCCCACCTCCACCTCAGACCAACAGAATCAGAATTTCTGGGCATGAAGCCTGAGCATTTAAATTAGAATAAGCATCTGGGTGACCCACCTGTGCTGCCTGGTCTAATCCCACTCACCGAGGAACAGGCTTCCTTTTGCACTGAGTCTTGTAATGAGCCCGGAGGTCATCCTTGATGACCTGCCTTGGGTTCTCTAGGACCAGGACTCAGCTTCCCTCTTACTCTCTACGCCCTGTCCTGGGGACTTGACTCTCCCTCAAAACTCCTGGTTCCTTCTTGTTCCCTGCTACAGTGGCTTTGTCCTGCTCTGAGAATCTCCATTATTGAGCTCTGTCACCCTTGACAGATGATTATCAAATTTTGTTATAATTCTTTCCTATGGCCCTACTCCCCCTTGAAATGTGGCCACAGTGTGTAAGGTCCCATTGCCAGCTAGTGGCAGTGCAAGGAGTCTGACCCTCACCTAGTTCTAGTTCAGACCTCTTTCTTAAAGCATGAAGCCTCTTCTTCTGCTAGAGGAAGGTGTCTACAATCTACAGAGGCCTCCTCTGTCTCCTGTATTGCTCTTATACTTGCTACAGTTGGGGGGGAGTTCTAGATTTGCTCACTGGCCTGACCCTCATCTCGGCAAAGACTTCTCTGGGACAGTTCTTCCTTTGCACATACTGCCCCATGCCACAAGATGAGTTTGTTAGATGTTTCCTAGGCATTATAAGGAAACTTCTTGGAGACGTTTCAGGAGCCCAGGCCTCTCCCATTGGAGCTTCTGAGTGCTGGTCTTGATGTGCAAGCCAGGAGCAGAACTATAGGCCCTGACTTGGGTTCCAGAAGCCAAAATCCTCTGTGTGGGGTCAGCACACAGTGCAGCCTTAATCACTTCCCTCAGACTCATTGGGATGGGGCCAGGCCTCTGGGAGAATGCTTCCTGGGGGCCAGGAGCCTGGAGAACCAAGAAAATCACCAACTCAGGACAATTTCCTACATAGTGAGTCCATAGACCAGCAGAGCTACAAGACAGATTTGATCTAGGGCCTTTACGTCAAGGGTAAGAAACGGAGGCCTACAGAGAGTAGGAAACTTGGCCAGCATTCTATAACAGATTAAGGGAAGATGATGTAATTCAGGGTTAAGAAACCCCTGAGTCCTGGTTCTTATGAGATCTACGGCCTTAGGCAAATTACTTAAACTCCTTGAGCCCTATTTTCCTTCTCATCAAAATGGGAATAATACTTGTGCCTTGTCGGGCTATGGTAAGAAATAAATGATGCATTGTTGGTAATATCGCCTGATAGAGAGCATATGGCCATCCTCTTCCTTCTTCCCCTTTCCCTTTGGGCTAGTAGCCTCTCCTTCAAGTCTTGAGGGGTTCTTTCTCTCTGTGACTGCAGCTCTGTTGGTAAATGCTTTAGGGAAAAAAAAGGGAGGCGGTGGGGAGGGAAGGTAAGGGTTAAGCTCCCAGCCCACAGCCGAGACCTGGCTTATATTTATTTTAATATGGGTGGAATCATTTTTCTTCCCCTCAAATTTATTTCAAAGCAGTGACTTCATTTTTCCAGTGGCATGGTAGCCGGCCACTCTTCATTCTTCAAAGATAGCTATATAAAAATCACCCCAAACAGAAACACCAGGGATTTCTGGGCTCCATTCCCACTGGCTGAAATACCCCAGAGGGAATTTAGCTGGATTCCAAGTCCCATTCTGGTTCATTGCAGGACTCCCCGCTAAGGAAATTCCTCTGGAATCATTTTTGGCCCCGTGTGTGTACTGCCACATGCATTGGGAAATGAAATCTGCCTGCTGTGTGACTATCTTGTGATGAAGCTTGTGAGGGTGGGTGGGTGGGGGTTGTGCTACAGAAAGCTCATTGGCCTGGCGTCTGGGCCACATGGGTCTCAGCTCTGGGTTAGATGTTATCCGTGCATCTCGGCAGCTGACCTTGGGTGACTTCCTCTTTTCTCCTCTCCTAGGTCTCTGTTTCCTCATTTGTATGGCAGAGAGGGGACAGGATCCATCTGAAGGGTCCTTGCTAGCTTTGACCTTGCTCATAAACTGGTTGCTTAGCCTTATTTGTCTTCACTCATTTGGGGTGGCCCCTGATCCTGACCTGCCCAGGAGATCATCTAGTTTAGTACCTCAGTCTGCCTATATGGGTTTGGAGTTTGATCTTTATTCCTTTCCTTTCTGGAGGCAAACTTGTAGACATCTCGTTCTAACGAGGCCTCTCTGTAGTGACATCACATTTTGTAAAGTAGTTACTTTGAGAGGTTCTGCCTTAAATAGGGACTTGTGCGGTGGTGATAGAATTTCCATCTGTGTCTTGTCCCCTCCCTGCTAAAATAAGCTCAATAAATTTTCACTCTGCCTTAATAAGGTTGTAGGAATATTTTGAGGACATAATAACATTTTCCCTATTTCAAAGATTCATTGATTCAACAAATGTTTATTGGGCACATATTCTACGTCAAGCATTGTTCTAGGCACTGCAGATAGAGGGGAGAGCAAAGTGACTAAATAGTTAACCTCCTGGATAATAGAGGAACCAGGCACTAAGCAGTCTAAGTAAGGTGTGTGATGTATTAGAGGGTGTTCAGTACTGCAGAGAAGACTAAAGCAGGCACGGGAGATAGAAGAGCAAGGGTCGGAGGTGCAGTTTTAGATTGGGTAACCAGGGAAGGTCTCACTAAGAAATGGACATTTAAAAAATGGCAAAAGAACTGAGGAAGGGGAATGGCATGTGCCAAGGCCCTGAGGTAGGAGCAGCCTGGATTATTAAGCTGTGAGGAGCCCAGTGAGTCCGGGGAGCAGTTCAGGCTTAGTAGTCATGATTAAGGAGCCCCAGGGGTCAGAGCTGTAATGGGGGTCAAAGCATATAAGACATTAGTTATGGTCAAGTTATTGGTTTTTCATCTGAATGAGACAAGAAGTCACTGGAGGATTTGAGCAGTGGAGTGATGCCATCCAATTTGCCATTACCATGTTGAGAATGGACCAGAGAGGGGCAAGAATGAAAGAGGAAAGTTTAGCGGGAAGGCTCCTAGAGGAATCCAGGAAAAAAACTGATAGTGGTCTGGTCCAGTGTGGTGGCAACTGGGATTGGGTCTGGATATATTTTGAAGGTAGAGCTGAGAGGATTTGTTGATGTCTTAAACATGGGGTCTGAGAGAAGGAGGAACCAAAGAGGGCCCAAGGTTTTTGGCCTGGGCCACCGGAAGAATAGAGCTACTGCTTGCGGAGATGAGGAAGGCTGTGTAAAGGAGTAAATCCGGGGCAATGTCACAAGCTGGGTTTTGGACATGTGAAGTTTGAGACACATCATAGACATTCTGTTAGACGACTCAATGCGAGGCATTAAATGAGAGAAATGTAAGCTGGCAGTGGAATGTTCACGATTGCAGTTCAGAGGAAAGGCCCAAGCTAGATATAAAATTGGAGCGATCAGCATTTAGATGTTATGAAATGACATGAGATTAGCTGAGATGACTCAGGGATCTAGGATAGATAGAAAAGAGGCCAAGGACTGAGCCTGGGGCTCTCCGTGTAGACAGGTGGAAAAGAAGGAGCAGCCCCATAGGGGCTGTGGGAGCCGAGGCACAGAGAACATTATGTGTTTGAGTTTCCAGAGCCATCGAGCAGCAGAGCTTGGACTGGAAGCTGGGTCTTCAGGGTCAGGGTCCGGAAGTCTTTCCACTGGCCCAAAGCACATTCCCTGTCATGGCGCCAGCTCACCCCCTGGCTGGCAGTCCTGCCCCCTCCTTCGCCTGGGAAATGTCACTTCATCAAGTCTGAGCAGGACATGGATTTTCGTTTCTGTTTTTCTCAGTGTGTTTGAAGTTTTTCATAATTTTAAAGTGTGCTAAAATGAAAAGGCTTTGTGGGAGGCCTAGCCTGCCAGTATGGATTTGGGCACTGGGCACACAGACTCAGACCAAAGGGAGATGTTGTCGGAGTTGTTTAAACGAAGAATTCAGTTGTCTTGGATCCTGTTGGCAGGCCTGGGCCACGAGTGAGCGTTTCAATAGGCATGGATAAAACAAGCCAAGATAGTGTCAGGAAATGGGCAAAATGGAATAATGTCAAAGGATAAACAGCTCTAGGGGAGATGAAGTCCTTCTCTTTCAAAATAGGTCAGCATCTTGGGCCTGGACCACATCTACACTGTGCCTCCCAGGTTCCCAGGGTTTGGTCTGTCTGCTTCTGGCCTGAGGTATGGATTGGGGTCATAACCTGTCAATTTGCAGAGGCCTCCCCTGGGACTGGCAGACGGTGGTGGGGGAGATGTGTTCCCACCCACGCCGATCTGTTCATTCAACAAGCTTCCCTGGGCACTATCCAGGCTTGACATGCCTTCCCCTTGTCATAAATCTGTCTTGTCCTAATACCCCATTCCTCAGAGGGGACACTTTTGGAGCCTTTGTGATCTGCCTAGGTGTCGAAAGGGTCTGGGCTCTTTTCCCTGTCATCAGAAGCTCATTGCTGGGAATTGAGCCTGGGTTCCTGCATCCAAATGATTTTTCTTAACTTGGTTAAAAAAAAAAAGCCAACATATATCAGATGCCGGAGATGGTTGCGAAAGTCCTTTGAAACCATGTTTGTGTCCTTTCCTCAAATTCAGGGAACCCCATGGTTTCCTTTCTGGATATAAGTGTGGATGCCTGCAGTTCACAGAAAGATTGGGGGCCTGGAAAACCATTACCACCCTTGGGTTTGGGATTGTGCCTTGTTTCCTCTCTGCTTCTCTGCCAATTCACCTCAAAGTGTTAACAGAAGCTGGGAGTCTATTAACAGTGTCTCCGTGAGGCTCAGCCCTAAATTCCCAGGGCACTGAAAAGCAGAATCCTGCCCTCCCCACAGGCCTATCTTCGTTCAGGACCAGCGGGTCTCTTGCCTGATATCTGGAAGGCATGTTGAGTCCCCTACCTTCACTGTAGTCTTTTCCCTAAGTTTCTTCTCTGCATTAAGGAGTCATTTGAAAGGTCAAGTGATCACATCTCTCCTTTGTTCGAAAAACTCAGATATCTCCTGGTTCCTGAAACCAAGTGAGCATCTAAGGCCTGCACTGCAGATCCTCCTGATGGTGTTCTCTTTTCTTCCAATTTTTCTGGCTCTCCAGGGACACCAAGTCACTCAGTTTCCCCCAAATGCCCACTGCCCTTTCATATCCTTGTTTTCGTATATGCTGTTCCCCCATGCCTAGAATGCTTTCCCCTTCTTCAGTTTATGATTGCAAAGTAAAAAAGACGATTCTTTCCAAGAAAACACTCATGCAGAGATGTCTTAGTGATGCTTTTGTGGGCAAGAATCACAGAAAGTTCTGGATTGTGTGCTAGAGGAGCAGTGGGCCTACCTCACCTCTGCTTCCTACCATCTGTGTAAGTCAAAGATCCAAGCTGGGGAAATAGAGGCTCCCAAAATTCTGCAGGGGTCACATATGGGCAGGATCGCTTAGAAGTGTGGTTCTTAAACTGGATGCACATTCGAGTTACCTGGGGAACTTTTAACCCCACCTGCCAATGCTCAGGCTTTACTGCACACTGGTTGCACCTGAATCTCTGGGCGAGGGGGGGGACCCAGACTCTGGTATTTCTGGTGCCTCCTGTGTGCAGTCTCCTTTGAGAACCACTGGTGTCAAACCAGTGGAGTAAGAGCTGGGATCTCAGAGTCCATGAGAACTGGTTTCAAATCCCCTGACTGAGAGAACTTGGGTCACATTTTAAAAATATAAACTTTCAATTTTCAAATAGTTTTATATTCACAGATAATTTGTAAAGATGGTACAGAAAGTTCCCATATTATTAACCCATATCATTCCCAGTTTCCCCTATTATTAACATCTTATGTTACTGTGGTTCAACTGTCACACTAATCAGAAAAATCCCATTTGAGGAATACTCTACAAAATACTTAACCAATCTTTTTGGTTAAGTTGACACATTCTTCTTTTTCTTTTTTTAAGATTTTATTTATTTATTTGACAGAGAGAGAGGAAGCACACACACAGGGAGAAGAGCAGAGGGAGAGGCAAACTCTCCACTGAGCAAGGAGCCCTACGGGGGGCTCAATCCCATGACTCCGAGATCATGACCTGCACCGAAGGCAGATGCTTAACCAGGTGATCCACCTAAGCACTCCATCGATACATTATTCTTAACAAAAGTCCATCTTTGTTTAGATTGCCTTCATTTTCACCTAACGTCCCTTCTCTATTCTAGAGGAACATCTAGGATCCCATGTCCCATTTAGTAGTCAAGTCTCCTTAGGCTCCATGTTAGTTCCCTAGAGCTGCCATGACAAAGCATCCCAAGCTGGATGGCTTAAAACAACGGAAATCTCATGTTTCATGGTTCTGGAAGTCAGAGATCTGAACTCAAAGCATTGGCAGGGCCATGCTCCCTCTGAAACCTGGTGGGGGCGGGGGGTGGGGGGATGCGGAAATCCTTCCTGGCCTATTCCCAGTGTGTGAGGTTGCTGGCAACACTTGGCCTTGCTTGGCTCAATTGTAGGGCTTCCATCTGCCTCCGTCCTCACAAGGTGTTCTCCTTCCTGAGTCTGTGTCTCTGTCTCATCTGTTCTTCTAGAAGGTCATTAGTCATATTGGGTGAAGGGCCACCTTACTCCAGTATGACCTTGTCTTAACTAGTTATATCTGCAAGGACCCTATTTCCAAATAAGGTCACATTTGGAGGTACTGAGGATGAGAACGCAACTTATCATTTTCAGGGATACAATTCAGTCCATTATAGGCCTCTCTTGTGGGACAGTTTCTC
This sequence comes from Procyon lotor, assembly GCA_028646535.1. Taxonomy (NCBI): domain Eukaryota; kingdom Metazoa; phylum Chordata; class Mammalia; order Carnivora; family Procyonidae; genus Procyon; species Procyon lotor. The sequence goes on from JAQQSY010000046.1 coordinate 19,943, forward strand.
AGATTTTCCTTAGCTTTGATGACCTTAACAGTTCTGAGGAATATTGGTTAAGTATTTTGCAGAGTATTCCTCAAATGGGATTTTTCTGATTTGTTTCTCCTGATTAGGCTAGGGTTGCAAGATGAATGGAGGAAGAACATAGAGGTAGTGCTATCTTCAGTATGGCATATCAAGGTCACAAACTATCAACATGACTTATCACTGTTGATATTAACTGTGATCACCTGGCTGGGGAGTGCTTTAATTTTTGTTAAAGATTTTATTTATTTATTTGACAGAGAGAGAGATCACAAGTAGGCAGAGGCAGCCAGTGAGAGAGGGGGAAACGGGCTCCCTGCTGAGCAGAGAGCCCAATGTGGGGCTCGATCCCAGGACTCTGAGATCATGACCTGAGCCGAAGGCAGAGGCTTTAGACCACTGAGCCACCCAGGCACTGGGGAGTGATTTTGTTAGGTTTCTCCACTTTAAAATCATTTTGCCACCCACCCCTCAATGTCCATACCATATACTTTGGAAGGAAGTCATCATTTGCAGCCCACACTTAAGGGAGAGTCATGCTCCATCTCCTTTAGAGCAAATTATGTATGTAAATTATTTAGCATTCTCCATGGAGGATGTGTCTGTTCTTCCCCATTTATTTATGTATTCAATAGCTTACTCACATAAGTACATAATCACAGATACTTATTTTATACTTTGGGTTAAATAATCCAATACTAATTCCTTTTGTTGCTCAAATTGGCTTTGGCCATTGGAGCTCTTTCAGTTGGCCCCTGTGCCCCTTTGGTGTAACCCCAACTTGGTGTATGACCTTACTTTCTGGAACAAGATAGTCCAGGCTCCTCTTGTATAGTTTCTGCCCTAGTCCTAAAATCGGCCATTTCTTTAATGTTCCTTTTATTGGAGAATACTGTTAGAAACCAAAATCTGAACGCTAGGTGTGCTTGTTGCTACTGGGATGTTGCTGTTTATAGGTTAGGCCACATTTTTAACCTCACTGTGTTTCAGTTTTCCCACCCTTAAATAACGAGAATAATAGTACTTTGTAAGGAGAGATTAGAGAATTATGTCAAAGCTTAGTATGGTCTCAGACAGTAAATGTTCAGGAATGTTAGTGATTATTTCTTGTAGAACTTTTTATATTTGAGCTACATTTAGGTTCCAAAGTTCTTTCTTATCTGCTAATTCATCTGCTTCTACAACCCTCAGACTGAGGTAGAGCAAAGATTTTTCTGCCAGCTAATAGATGGAGAAATTAAGTGGATGAGAGGGTTAACCTATGCTGCACTAGAAGCTAAGTCTCTTGATTTCAAGGCCTGTTCTAGACCCAGATTGGCCACCATCTCTGTCACATGACTGGTATAGATTTCCCCTCCCTGATCTTACCTGCCTTTGCTTAAAGGGCTACTTGTTGGTGGTGATTCTTTGATTAAGGTTAGGGAACAAGGTTAACTCATAGCAAAAGAAAAGTACATACTACACTCCAGAACAGGACATCATAGACATGCTGCCATATTTTCTGAACCAAACAATTAAACACATGATCCAAAAAACCTGTTTTGTTTTGTTTTGTTTTGTTTTCTATTCTGGGTGTTATGACAATCAAGAAATGGAATTCGGATGCTTAAAGATTGACATCCTGGGATATTTGGTAATTGATGGGAACAAAAGCACAAGGTATTTAATCAGAACTGACCCTAAAAACCTGACAATACAATCTTCCTCTGGAGGACAATACAATCCTCCAGAATAGAGGATTCTTCCTTCATTTCTCTTCATGGTACAGTGATACTAACCAGATTCAGAGAATTGTTGATAAGTGAAAACACAACTTACCAGAATCATCAGTGCATGAAAAACATACAAGCCAAACAGAATGCTTTGGCTCAATGCAGATGTTTATTGGAACAAATGTGTAGTTACTCATAAGAACAATAGCTTCCATTGCTAATGAAATTGGCATGATCATTATTGCTAATAACAGCATTCATAGTATGGAATCACAGCTTTAGATACCCAAACTGTATTTTAGGGAGGTGGATTTTTGTTGCAAAGAAGAGGCAACCTAAGAGGCAGCACATTTTAAAGTTGGAATGGGCTGCATTTGGAGGTAATGAGTTTCTCTTCTCTAGAGAAGATGGTCCTAATAGATGTTTCAAGCCTTGGCTTCTATGACTGTGAGAAGTTTGAAGTTTATTGAACCTTTGCAGAAGTGCAGGGGCTGATCTATCTAATGAATGCTTCCTGATCAAGGGTAAGCTGAAGTTCCACAGCATATTTAGACATTTCCTCAGAATAAGGATAAAATTGTAGTTGGGGAAATAAACAAGAGGAATTGGGTCAAACCAGAAGTCTGGATTTGTACATAAATCTTTAGGCTATTCAAGTCTCACATTTGTCTGACTTTTAGGAGAAAGGCTATTTCAGATGTTGGTTCTGATCCCAGAATCTGAACAATGGCCCAGTAACCATCATTTTTGTGAGAGAAGCTAGTGTGATCTCAGGAAAGCCTGAGTGGATATTTACTCTTGTGCTCCTTCCACATGGAAGGCCTCCCTCTCTCTTACCCATGGAAATGGTCTCAAGGGTCAGTGTCAGCATCGTCTCCTCTGGGATGCCTTCCTGAAGTCCCCTATCCCAATGCTTCCATACCAGAGTGGCCATGCCTTTGCCACCATGCTGCTCCCAAGGATAGCACTTAGCAGGGTTCATTCTTTTCATGGTAGTCACCTGCACATGTGTCAGTCTTGCCTGTAAGAGCTCCTGGAAGGCATGGACCATGCTTCCCTCATCTTGGTATTCTCCATAGCAGCCAGCACAGCCTAGCCCACAGCGGCACTCAGGCAGTGCTGTGAAATGGGAAGGTATGGGGTTTTGGAATGTCTTAGAGCAACTCTAAAACTTTGCATTCTGATTCTTTGGTGTCTGAGACAGAGCTCCACCTTGCTTGACATATATCCGATGAAGTTGGGTACCCATTGTCATCTTCCCTTTACAGCATAGACAGTAGGGCGCCAAGAGGTAGAATGACTTGCTTTTGGAATCAGAAGCAGCCTGTGATTTGCTGTCCCTGAGCATCAGGCTAGGGCTTAGTGTCCATGAGTCCTCACCCCTTAGGGTCTTCTTCCAGCAAGAGATCCTGAATGACTCCACCAACTGTGGTGCAGGCTAAGAATTGAAATCGCCCATGAAGACTAATTTTGATAGAACAGAAGACAGGAACTTGGAGCTTCTGATCCCTTGCAAGGCTTAAACTTCAGAGCTCTGGAAGGGATGAGGTTTCTGGAAGCTTCCTGAGAAAGGAGGTGGCTTTCTGAGGGGAGAGGAATTTTGCCTGGGAAACCCTTATGACCTTGCAAGGCCAGGACATTCACGGTGAGAGACAGGGGTGAGGAACCAGTGGAATGGCTTCTTGGGGTCTGCTATGGACATAGGAGGAAGAGTGCAGGGGCCTGAGTCTAGCCCAGCAGGGCTGACCTTGTGCAGCTCAGGTTCCCAGGAAGGGAAGGAGCTATGCTGTGCCTACTAATGAAGAATGTTCTTTTAACCAGCACTTTGCTAGGCTATGGTCTTGGGAACCAGCACATGGTAGATGGGGTGGGTGTGGGGAGGCGTTGTAGCAGATGCACTATTGGGTCTGCCTCAGAGCCTTACTGAACCTTAAGGTAATTTTTGCCTTTCGGTTATTTCAGGTTTAATTCATCTTATCAGGGAAAAATGTCTTCATTGGATCCTAGGCTGTCAAAGCTGGGAAGGTCCTTTGAGGTGAGAAGTATGGGCTTCCATAGAGGTGAGAAGTATGGGCTTCCACAGGAGCCGAGGGCAGAGCTAGTTCTAGAATCTGGCATCTGGCTTCCCAGTCCGCTGCTCTCCGTCCCCCCTCACCCCATCCTCCTTCTCTCAGGCACTCTTATGGCTTGGTGTCCAGCTCACATTCACAAGTTCATGGCTATTGGACATGCTCTAGGACTAAGAATCTTGTCTCTTTTCCTTTTTTGTGGGGGTCAGGGATTGGGACTGAGAAAAGTGCATAGTAGCAAAGAAGCATTTGTGGGCAGATGAAGGAGATGGTGAAGGTTGAGGGGAAAGGTGCATACTGATCAGCCCTAAAGACCCAGTGGGATTTGTAAGAGAACTTCATCTGCCTGGTAAACATAATGACCTTTTGCTAAGTCATGTTTATTGAGCAGTCAGGTCATGTCTGTGCTGTGCTAAGTGCTATGTATATATCAATTAACTTTATCCTCATCAGATACTTATGAGGTAGGTAAGGTATGTCATTTCCATAATATGGAGGAAGAAACAGGCTTCAGAGGTTAAGTCACCAGCCCAGTGATGCAAAGCTGGTGAGCGGTAAGGCCTGGATTCAGCCTTGTGTTCTGATCACTCAGCTACTCAGCCTTTAGAGAGTGTGGAAAGCAGGCTGAGATGCCCTATTCGTAGGCTAGTAAAGGTGGACTGAAGGGAGTGGGGGAGCGGAAGGGGCATCCTATCGGAGAATTATCCTGTGCTGCTGACTGACCACGGACAGGTGGTGTGTGGAGGGCTGAGGAACGGAATTCAGTTCCTCATCCTGGTGACCCTCTGGATCCAGTCCTTATTGTGGTAGATGTAGGAATACACCCCGTAGCGGTCCTTCTTTCCACAGTCCTCGCCCCAGGACACCGTGCCCACCAGGTACCACTGGCCTCTCTCCTTATCCAGGGTCACCATGGGGCCTCCAGAGTCACCTGCACAGGCGTCCTTTCCCCCTAGATGAAAAGGAGATTCAGGTTAAATCTCTCTCCTCCTAGCCCCAAATCCAAAGGAGCCTCCTTTTCCCTACATCTGACTTGTAGTTCAGAAAATTGGACGCGAGGTGGCGCAATAGACCATGCGACCCAAATCTGGGAGGAGAGCGTTTCTGTCAGGCCTCTTCAGAACTCAGAGATTTCAGAGAGTATGGGCAGGTTTGGGACTCTCTTTTCATAGGGGAAAACTTGGGCTTGGAGAAGGGAATGACCGGAATTTTTTAGCGCTCCTTTCTCTGACACAGTGGAATTCTCCAGTGGAATCCGTCCTCTCCTGACCTTCCTTCCTGTCCTCTGACTCCTCCTCCATTCAGCCTTCCAGACTGGAGGGTCTCTGGCCTTCCATGGCTGGTGGTACTCTGTTGTATGCCTTCCTCTTGACTTACCTTCCTTCTCCCCAGCACAGAGCATGTCCCTGGTCACTTTCTTCTTCAGAGGGGCATAGGCCTCCTGGCATGTGCGCTGGTCCACGATCGGGATTTCAATCTGGAACATAAGGCCATTTTTGATCCCTACCCGTGGTGACTGAGGAGTCCTCCTGCTCTGACACACCTGGAGCTGGCTCCTCCCTGTCCCCTTCCAGGATGAGCCTGGGTGTACCTTAGACCTGGTCTAAGGTCTACCCTTTGGCGCGCGTAAAGGAACACTAAAGAATCAGGAGATCCATGTTCTACTGCTGTCTCAGTCATGAACTTGCTGTGTGGACCTTGAGCAGGTCTTTTGCCCTCTCTGGGCCTCAGTTTTGTTTTCTCATCTGTAGGATAGAGATAATATTTGCCTAGCACATTCATTATTCTGAATATGAAAATGTATGGTCAGTCTACTTTCCCCTCATCCCTAAAATTATTGGCTATGGAACATGTGACATAGAGTGTAATCATGGCCCTTCAGATCTCTGAGGCCAGTTCCTTAACTGAAGAATGGAAGGCACCATATTTGACATACTCATCACATGGAATGGTACAGAGGAGATAAATGAGCAGATGCTTCGTAAACTACAAGCACTGTATCAATGTTCAGCACCTTGGGGGTACCACTGCTCACCTTACCACAGGCATTTACTTCCTTTCTCTCCCATTACAGTATGGGCTTCTAGGAACTGGGTCTGTATTTTGTCCACTTCTACTTACACAGCTTGGAACATAGTCAATACTCGGGGATTTTTTTTTTTACCTGAAGCAACACACTGATACATAAATGTGATTAGTATTGCTCCTGGGGCTTGGGGGTAAATGTTGGAGCAGAAGTTTGGAACAACATGAGGAACCACATGAGTCTCATTTACCCAAACCGAGAACGGCATGGTTCACATGCCCCAAAATTATAGCTCCTGTTGACCCTCACCATTTAGGTCCTTCCTGGGTCACAGCCTTCTCAGAGAGGTGGGGAGAGAACATCAGATCAGGGTGATCATGAGCCCATATACTTAGCGAACCACCGAGTGCCTGAATCACCTCTACTCACCATTCAGGTATCGTCCAAGTGTAACTTCCTCTGGGGAGCCCTTCTGGACCCCAAAGGGGAGGGGGTTGGATTTCCTGTTATGCATGCTGGAGCTGCCTGCACTCCTTCCTCATCACATTTATCATGTTGGTAACTACTTGTTGTACCTCTCACTTGACTATCAGCATAGGGAGGCTGGGGACCGGATGTGTTCTCCCCCTCCCCTCCACCCCCAGCATGCCGAGTAGCTAGTACAATGTCTGCTACAAGGGAGGCACCAAGTAAATGCCTGGGAGCTAATGAAGGAAGGGATGAATGGTGTTGCAAATCTGAGAATTTAAAGTATGTTACAATAACATATGTTGAAGGATGCAGAAATTAGCTGTGGCAGTCACCAACCCTGGTCACTTCAGAACCAGGCAGGTCTTGGTGGGACATCTAGCTTTGCCCCTAATTTTGCAGCTTGAGATACTATACAATGGTCTAGAGAGGCAAACGACTTGTTTAAGATCACCCAGTAAGTAGAAGTGGACAAAATACAGACCCAGTGCCTAGAAGCCCATACTGTAATGGGGGAATACTCACTCCAAGGAGGCAGTACTTGGAGCCATGGCTCTTTACTTCTAGGGCAGTATTCTCTCTTTTTTTTTTTAAGATTTATTTTTATTTTATTTATTTGAGACACAGAGAGAGAGAGAGCATGAGAGGGGAGAAGTCAGAGGGAGAAGAAGGCTCCCGGCAGAGCAGGGAGTCCGATGTAGGACTGAATCTTGGGACTCTGGGATCATGACCTGAGCCAAAGGCAGTTGCTTAACCAACTGAGCCACCCAGGTGCCCTAGGGCAGTATTCTTTTATGAAATGATACAAATATGGACTTCTAAATGCAGCTATCAAGTTCATACTGTAAGGACTGCAGCTCTCAAGAGGCCAATCTTTAGCTCATTCTTGGTTGCTCCGGTATGTGAATCCTTATGGTATACTGATGGGTCACCTTTTCGGGTGTCCAAGCCCTCTGTTTTCTGGAAGAATTTCCATTACCTGAACCTTTAATGTGCTGCAGAAACACTGAACAATATTTGGAGACTAGAGCCCCACGTGGAACAAACAAACCAAGCTTATCGGGATTCAAAGCCCCGGTGAACTTTGGAGATGAGTGTGGGCCCCTGGTGTCTCTCTCTCTCACCCACCCTCTGCCCGAGACTCTGAATCCCTGAGGGGCAACAAGGAGCAGGGAGGTCCAATGAGGGGCAGAGACATCACTGTCTATAGGACATAAATGGAACTTCACCTCCATCAGAGTCTCTGGGAACCTGTGCAAGAACTGCTTTCCCCAGCCACTGACGATGACCATGTCCCCTGGAGGAAAGAAGACATAGTGAGAGAGGAGTGGGTGACTGTGGGGTCAGTCAGAGGGCTGCCTCTTGTAGCCCATCATTCCCCATCTATGAAGGAAAGGCTAAGTTTACCCCATCAGAGAAAGGCAACATGGTGGGGAGAGGACTGCTGGGCGGGAGCTTGCCTGAAACAAAGGTCTGGACTTTGATTTCTAGGAGTCATTAGCTGCTTGGTGGGTCATTTATTCCTTCCCATCCCAAACAGCACAGAACCTAGGCTCCACGGAGGCAGTTGTCTCAGCTACCTGCTCACAGAGGTATCCCCATGCCTACGGGAGCGCTGGCACATAGCAGGTGCTTAGTCAATACTTGTGAACAACGTAAAAGTTCAGCCTAGTCCACCATGTGCTGTGCTGCCCTTGGTGAGCCCCCATCCTTGCCTCCCCTGCTGAGCCCCAACTTCCCCATCCATAAAACATAAAAGGAAGAAGCTGGACTTGGGATTCTCTAAAACCTCTCCCAGCTCTGATATCCTAGAAGTCTGTAAAGTTGGCCAATGTTGGGACAGGTGGAAATGGGTTGAGTACAATCATTTCTTCCTTTGAAAAGGAGTACGGCGTGGGGGGAGGGGGGTTTACGTGGGACAACCTGGCTTCCAGCCCCAGCTAAGCTTCTTCCAAGCTGTGTCTTGGGTAAGTCACTTCACAGAGCTAGGACTCAGTTTTGTCATCTGGAAAATGGGGCTATAACCCCCCCTCCCCAAGGCTTTTAGAAGTAGTGAATACATTAATGAAAGTAGAGCCACTGGTACGTGGTAGGCATATGGCGTCGGATAAATCAGACCCATACCGGTGCCTTTCCTGTCAGCTCAGTTCTATTCAGACAGTTTTTGGGATTCTCTAAAACCTCTTGGCTTGGCTATGATGCAGCAGCACTGAATTTAGAACAAGATGAAGAGGAAGCCGATCCGTTTGAGTGTATGTTTCACTTAAATATCACAGCCACCCTATGGGATGTTATCCTTGGTGTAGGGGTAAGGGGCTTGAGGTTCAGACCCTTCCTTAAGGTCACCCGATTGGGAGTGGTAGGACGAGTTTTGACCCTGTGCAGGTGATCAAACTATCGTCCCTCAGCTCCAGATTCACTCTTTGCTCTGCTTGGTGATGCTGCAGATGAGACTCTGAAGTGGCAATTCTGCTTTGTCAGGGAGGGGGGCCCCCAAATAGGGGGCGTTTCCTAGAAAGCTTGTTGTTCCTTTGGCACTGCCCTAGCCCTGGGACCCATCCCACCTATGCCCCCAGCATGTCAGCACCGGGCCCCTCCACAGGTTTCTGAGTCCCTTTCCCAAGCTTCTAGATTCTGGGACTCCACCCTCTCCTCTTTGTTCCCCAGCCCGAGGAGGGGTGGTTTTCTCCTGCGGGGAACTACCTGCGTTACGATAGCATCCCCCTTACTGCCCTGGTCCTCCAACGCCCTGGATTAGATTCTCCCTCTTGCAATGACTCGTCTGGTTTCCATTTTCTCATCTGGACCTTGACTGATCCAGTCCTTCGAGAACTGATCAAGTCTGCCTGTGTGCTGCGTGCTGCCTTGGATCTCTTTCTGACTTAGCTGTTTGAGGGGAGGCTGCCGAGGGATCCCCCAGACACGGGCACCAGAGCCTCACCAGTGCTGGGGACGTGCCTGTGGAGGCACCTGCTGCTCCACAGGGGTGGGGTCAGGGGTGGGGCAGAGTACCTTCCTGGGAGGGCCCCTCGGGCAGGCAGATGGGCATCACAAAGTCGCTCAGCACCGGGCTCTCGAGCAGCTCCACCAAAGCCACATCATTCTCAAATGTGTTGGGGTTGTACAGGGGATGGAGGAAGAGGCGTTTGACCCTGAGATGCTGCTCATCCCCATCTGACCGACGCCTCCAATGCTTACCTGGGCAAGAGAAGGCACACGATGCATGGGGGTAAGGCAGGCATGGAGGGTAAGATCGCACCTTGCTCCCTGTCGCTCCTTGTCCCATCCAGTGTGTTTTCAGCCTTACCCCTTTGGCTGCTCCTCACACCCAGCTGTCCCACCCTGCCTGCCCTTCTCCAAGTATTCCCATGGGCTCCCACTTCTGTCTTTCTTCTTGAGCTGATCCCATTGCCTTAAAACCCTCATTCTGATGCTCCCTGACACATGTTCACACCATATCATCACACCTCAGTACCTGAGTCATGTGTTCCCTCCTCCAGGAAGCCTCCCCAATTCTCAAGTTAGATTCTTCAGTTACAAGTCTCTTTCTTGTGAATTCCCATGGCACCTTATCTGTTCCTCTCCTATAGGACTTACTGTCTTATACTAGAGGTCTCTGTGCTCATATTTTATTCCTTTATTAGGCTGTAAGTTCCTTGAGTGTAGGGACTAGGTCTTAATTATATTGTTAGATCCTGGCATAGTGTCTGTAGGCAAATACATGCTGAACCAAATTGAATCAGCTGATGGTCTAGACTTTATAAAAGAGAGGGTAAGCTTGGATTGTCTGGGTATGACTTCCTTGAAACCATGGATTCCTAGAGGCCTAAAGTGTCTTTAAAATGATCTAGATTGGGCTCTTTATTTTGCTATTATTAAAACAGAGGCCTCAAATTCAGTGACTTTCCTCATGGTCTGAAAATCATAGTCTTGGACTTGGACTCAGGCACCTGGACTCTAGTTCTAGCTCATTCTTCATCCCAGGTGTCCTTCTCTGATAAGGGAGTGAGTGGACACACCTTATGCCCAGAATCACTACTGACTTCAGGAGTCAGCCTGCCCCTTACTCACCCATGATGATTTTGAAGTCAGAAGGTCTGAGCAGGTCTGAGTCTTGTAGGGCTGGGTAATCTGGATTGAGTGACTGGTGGAGGCAATGAGCTGCGGTCACAATCCAGCTGGAGCCTGAGAACAGAATTGTACATGCATATGCCATACACTGCCCCGTCCTGCCCGCCCCCCCCACATTGCTTCACACCACTTCAGCGTACCCTTTTCCATTGCGTTTTAGAGCCCCAAGTCAGACACTCATATAACCCTAATCTGAAGAGGAGGAGCTAGATCTGTGATTTCATCTGCCTATTCTAATCAAGAGGCCAAGATTGAACATCTTAAACAGGGTCTTAGGGCTTCCTCAAACCTATGGGCTTGGTGAGCTCCAGAGAGCCCAAGGTGAGTCCACCGAAGACCCTGGGCTTACTGGCCAAACTTAGGCCTTGTGGTCCCTGGATCAACATCACGAGCCTCATCCAGGAACTTTTTAGAAATGCAGGCTCTCAGGTGGACCTCAGATCTATTGAAATAGAATCTTCATTCAGAGTAAAATCCAGGGATTTTAACAAGAACCTCAAGTAATTCCTACTCACATTAAAGTTGGAGAAGCACTGACTGATCTAGCATGGATCTGTCTTCACCTGACTCCACTGTTGGGGAGGTGAGGGAGTGAGAGGTGAGCCTGGCAGTCTGGGGGCTGCCCAGGCAGATGTGGACCTATCTGGGCCTTCTTCCTCTGTGATGAGATCAGACCAGGAACCGGCCAGGGATTCGAGTTTGCTCTCGATTTTTCCTATGATGTCAGAGCTGGAATGGATCTTTGATCATCAGGACCAAACTGTGGCAGGAAGAGCCATCAGCCGTCTATTTCCCACCCTTGCTCCCATTCCCAACCATATTCACTCCACTGCAGAATCCTGACAATCCTATTTTCTAATGCTTTTGAATCTGTCTTATTGCCATCCCTTGTCCCCTGTCCTTATTCCGAGGCTAAAGACTTCCCTCCCCACAATTGCCACAGCCACCTCACTGAAATCCTGGCTTTCTGATTTACTCTCCTTTCAATCCGAATTGCCCCTGGAGAGAACATCCTTATAAATCTGCAGCAGCCTTCAAGACATATCTAAATCCCTAAGTATGGCCTTCAGGACCTTTGTAAATCTCCCTTCCCTGGCTTCTCCAGGGTGAGTTTCCTGGTTTTCCCTAGTCCTATAGCTGTGGCACAACTTGCCTTTGAGCTTCATCTGAGTACCTTGTAATCAATGTTTGAAGGTCTGACTCCTTGACTTAGTTCTCCCCAGTGCTTGAGATTGACCAAGACCTCATAGGGTTTTGTTGACTGAAGGAGCAAGCTAGAGCAGGGATATATATCTCCTAGCTCCACTGAAGGGCTCTTCCCACTACACTGTCCTTCCGGATCTCACTACTAGTGTGGACAGTGATTCTCAATGAAGAAATCTTGGTCAGTCTTCAGAAAGAGGGTTGAGTTCTTTCACTTTCACCCTGCCCCTTAATCCTGGGTCCCCCACCCTTTCCACATCTCCCTACCTAGAAGGGAGCCCCCACAGAAGGGCTGCTCATTTGGGTATGACAGCATGGCAATCCAGGGCGTGGTGCCTTTCTGGGCTGGGCGTCCACTGAAGATCCTGGCCATCAGCTTCCGGGAGAACTTGGGGACCCCGCACACTGCAGCCAAAGGAGGGAAGGAGAGATCACACTCTGGGCTTCATCTTGCTCTTTGTCAGAGCTACCAGCTCAACACCCTTTGTTTTTATTTGAGCAAGAAGCCCAATGCAGGACGTAATCCCAGGACCCTCGGGTCATGACCTGAGCTGAAGGCAGATGCTTAACCACAGATGCTTAACCGACTGGCCACCCAGGCATTTCTCAACACCCTCTATTAGGAGCATCTGTTATTTTTGTTTTCCTAGCATTTATTGCTCTTTTAAGTAACGGCACCCCAATTTTCTTCTGAGGTCCATTCTTCCTCCATTCTTAGTCCATATGTCCTAAGTTGGAATGATCTTACCTCTAATTCTAGAGGTAGGAATGTGACCGAGACCTGATGAATTAAATCCTCTCATCCTTTGGGTATGATTGCTCAGAGATGGGAATGTAACTCCCACCAGCCCAATGAAGGTCTGCCCTGGGAATTTTGCTAACCATACTAAAAAGGAGAAGGCCTTTCCTGTTGAGATTGTTAAGCTGCTGACTATAAGCCAAGATCTGCCAATGATCACTTCATGGGGAGTCTTCTGAGAATGATGCTGCTAATGGAAAAAAAATGGGTCTAGATGATGAAGAGTGAAACAAGAGGGAGATTGTATCCTGATATTTCAGCTCCTTGGTCTAACCATAACTGAAGCTTTGTGATATAGACTATTTAGCTTTGTGAGCCTCTAATTCTTTCTCTCTCTCTCTTCCTCCCTCCCTCT
>JAQQSY010000046.1:33223-71208 GCA_028646535.1 Procyon lotor
AGGAAACTGAGGTCTTAAGAAGAGAATTAACTTGCCAAAAGTTACTCTGTGAGTTAGTGGCAAGACTTATTCTAGGTCTCCTGACTTCTGAGCTTTTCCTACTCTGTCCAACACCACTAATTTTTACCTATGCGACTTTCCAAAGCACTCATACCCTAAGCCTGATCCAGGTAACCAACTGCTTTCTTTGTAGCGATCATTAAGCTCCTGAGTAGGGCTGAGATGCATCTTCAGCATCTCCCAGTAGCTTCATTCTACATGTCCTTGGCCACTGCCCTAGGATAATGTCTGATCTCCATTCCCAGTAGAATTTCAGAGTTCACTGGGTGGGAAACATCTCTCTCCATCTGTTCCCTCTGTAAAGTTTTTTCTCTTGAGAAAAAATTCTGGACTTTGGATATCCTCACTTCCATACTACTGGGGACCTCGCCTGGGGGATTCTCTCCCCTCTCTGGCATCTTGAATCTCTCCTTTGCCTATGCCTCCAAAACATGGCCAAGTCTTCTTGCCCTAAAACCTTCCACTTTCATGGCTTCTCATTCATTCCATAGTCTCTCCCTCTCCTCCTTTCCATAGCCAAGCTTCTAGAAAGAGGAGTTGACTCAGTCTCCACACCCTTCCCTCTCCTTTGGAGGGAGATTTGGAAGAAGAAAGTGATGGGCTCTGCATACTCCTGGGAATAAAGACATGTAATTGGACATTTAATAGATCCACAATCACAGATGGAGGTATAATGGCTCTGGGTCCATACATGGGACTTCAACAGTGATATTTACATGTGTAGGAAGATACTGTTTGAAATTTCCTCTCATGTATTCTTTATTTCTAGGAATTCCCCTTGCCCTCTGGCTATCTATTACTAAAGCTGGAGCAACCCATTGTTTTAGGTGAGGCTGGATACAACTTTGAGTTTTGAAGGAGCAAAGCAGAAACCAAAGTTGGAGGTGCAACTTTTCATTTGAAGAGTCAGGGATTTTGGTAAAAGATTTGTAGGTTTCAAGGAGACAAAACCCAGAGAATTAAGTGTACCATCGTAAGATTTTTACTCTAAGTCATAGAGAAAGGAAGATGTAAGGATAGTTTCCTGCCTTAGGAGAGTGATAAAACCTAGGAGAAGTCTAGACACAGAGGGGGGAAAAGAGGGAAGGAGGGAGGAGAGAGAGAAGAAAGAGGGAGAAGGAGGGAGAGGAGAGAGAGAGAGAGGAGGAGGGGGAAAGTGGAGGGGAAGGAAAGGGAAGAAGAGGAAGAGGGGGAGGAGGAGGGGAGAAGAAAGGAGGAGGGGGAGGAGAAGAAAGAAGGATACTGAGGGGTAGGAGGAGGAAGAGGAGGAGGAGAAGGAGGAGGGAGAGCTGGAGGTGTTTTTTTTTTTTTAATTTTATTTATTTGACACAGAGAGAGACAGCGAGAGAGGGAGCACAAGCAGGGGGAATGGGAGAGGGAGAAGCAGGCTTCCCACTGTGTGGGGAGCCTGATGTGGGGCTCAATCCCAGGACCCTGGGATCATGACCTGAGCCGAAGGCAGACGCTTAACGACTGAGCCACTCAGGGGCCCACAGAGCTGAAATTTTAAACACATCAGGGGGCCTGCTTCCTGGATCCTCTCAGAGTTGACAGTAGAGGCTGGATCCTTGTCCCTGGGGAATGTCCTGCCTGGAGACTGTCCTCTAGAGTGTTCTGTGGCATTGGCACTCCTGACTATTTTACCCCCTCCTCATGCTCCCTTCTTGGCTTCTGAAGCACTTCTCTTCCTGTGTTTCTAACCCCTTTGTGGTCTCTTTCTTGAGGTTTCTCTTCTCTCCATGCCTTCCATGCTGGGGTCCTCTTGATCAATCGTGGTAGATAATACCATTCTCCTCCTGTCCTACCCTACCACCTATCCTATACCCTAGTGAGGATTTCAGATCCATGTCTCTGAACCTGCGGTTCCTTTCTTGCTATTCCTTCCTTACATCTCCAGCTGTATTGCTCATGACCTTCTCCCTTCTGACATTCCAGATATCTGTTAATGCCCACATAGATGCATCCTGGTTGCCCCCATTTCCTTCAGCCCCCATATTCAATCAGCCCCTAAGCTGGTAAAACTTCACTAGGAGAAGCAGAGAGTAATCTGTTTCCTCCGTGCCATGTCACAGGGTGCTTTCCATGTAACCTCATGGTACCTCAGTGTCTCAAATATGTCACAACATAAATATCTAGAGGAAAGGAAAAATCTGAAACACGGTAGAACCCAAGACAGATAATCCTCAAGACCAGCTATATGTAAAATGTCAAGCACAATTTAGGATTCTTTTAGTTCTCAATAGTGTAAAAAACATGATGTTTTCATCATGATACAAACCCAAAACAAAGGCAAACCATGAGAGCATCGATGGAAAGGCCTCACTGACAGATTAACTGTGCACCTGCCCCTCTCCCCACCCCACTCCATGCCTACACCATTTCATAGGATTCCTATACACCAAGCCCTACTGAACACACTACTTGGATGTTTTAAATTCCTCCTGCACCCACATCTGCACTGGTTTAGCTCTAGGTCTGGTGGGTTTTCACTGTCTCTCTCCAGAGTGCTTCCTGCCTCTTCCTGTACCTGCTGCCCACCCCCAGGTCTGCCCATTCAGAATTCCCTGCAGATGAGACCCTGCAGTTCCTAACAAGCACTCTAGATGATTCGGATATACTCCTGCTAGGAGAATCACTGGTTACAGGACAGAGCACAAACACAATACGGTCTTTGAGACTCCTTCCACTCTCCCTGATTCCCCACTGCTCCTGCTCCACTCACACAGGTTTCCCTGCTTGACCTTCATCTACCCTGGCCCTTCTCCCCTGCCTCCTGGCGCACTTTTTGCAACCTCTCCGCAAAGCTCCCCAGACCCCTTTCAGCCCTGTGACTCTCTCCTGGCTTTAAGCACCCACAGAGCTGCTATCTCTACTCCTCTTTACCCCTTCTTGGATGATGTCCAGATGACAAAAGTGGTACCTTTTCTGTAACGAGAGAGAGAGAGTAGCTTAACAAGAGGCCAGTCTCTCTTCAAAAAGCCAAATAAACAAGTATCGACAATCACCAAACCCACAAGGCTGTTGGTTATCCATAGAGAGTTTATTTCCACTTCAGACCCCTGACAGGAGAAACAGAGTGCAGAGAAGCTTGTGATATAAAATATACAAAGTATAGCACCCTCTACATGCACCGTTCATAGACATAGGAGTGTGCTTTCATGAACCGATTGGAAAAATGGACACTTCACAATTGTTCTCTTGGAATCCCTCTTAGGACATCTCCGGCTGCCTTTCTCTGATGGAGAATACCCAATGCTAGAGTTAGAAGGATCCTGAGGAGGACCTAATGTCTTCCTTTTACAGATGGGGAAACTGAGGCCAACAAAGGGAAAGTGATTTGTGAGAGGTTCGACAGCCAGTTAGGGGCAGAGCTGAGGCTAGAACCCAGCACTCGTGGCTGTGTCTCTTTTCACTGCCTTTCACGTCTCGTCTTCCCTTGTCTGGCTCCTAGAAACCCAAGGAGTGGATCTCTCTGAATATCCGTGCTGGGTAAGTTCTCTTAAGAGCTCAGACTTCGGGCACACTGGGCAGTCTGGTGGGATCAGGTTACTCCTAATGTCCTGAACCCACTCCTTCTTCCATTTTCATGCCCAGAAGCATAGCAGGGCACGCTGTGGGCCTTCCTTTTCTCCAGGCAATCCAGTTGCGTCCCTGTGCCTGGGGCTGGGGCTCAGGTGGCTTTTTCAGATAATACACTTCAGAGCTGGAAGTTTGCTTCATGCTTGTCTGCAGTGGCAGGTGTGGACACCTGTGTTGTCAGCTGGTACTGGAGAATGACATATGAGTCTAAATGATGCGTTCAGAATTGACAATAGGAAGTTATCAGAGATGGGTAACCTCCCACTGATATTCTCCTCCCCAGTCACCACAAAACTTCCAGCTTTCTCTTTGTTCTTTAATAGAGAGATTTCCTTTAATAGAGAACACAGGGATAAGGCTTGGACTATAAGAAGCTTCGGGGAGAAAAATCCAAGGGACAAAAATACCCCAAGACATCACACTAGGAGACAGGGCCTTAGAGGTCTGGTCTCTGTCTCCTCAGGCCTGAGTGCTTTCCCCCTAGAAGGGACTAGACTTGTCTGTGCCGAGGGCCAATCTGGGAAAATATATGGACTCGGTGTTCAGCTCAACATAAGATTTTCTAACAGTCAAGTCTGAACTCAGGCACACCAACAGTGGGCCCGAAGGGTTTGGTAGGTGAGTAGGAGTGCGTAAGGCCACCAGGCCAAGCCCTTCTGGAAAGGAGTGCTGGGATTGGCCAGAGGGCTAGCTCCCTCACTGTACTGCAGGGGAGAGTGAGGCTTACAGAGGGGAAGGGGCTTGCCCTGGGCCATGGACTCAGGCCTCTTGTGTAAAGCCTTTCCCTGTACCACACTACTGCCTCTCAGAGCCCCAGGGGCTGTCTCGGGAGGATGGGAGCAGCGTGTTCCATTCCATTTGGTCTGCTGAGTAACTTGGAGTGTGCTGTTGGAAGTGCGTGTACAGCCTCTCTCGGGCTGGGGGTGGGCAGGCAGGCCCTAAGGACGTGAGTCAGCTCACCGCTCCACTTGGAGCTCCCCCAGACCTTGTGGGGAGCCCATGTGCTCCCACACCCAGTCCACATAGTTGGAGACCTTCGTGTAGACCCCATAGACTTGCTTGCTGCCACATTCTTCGGGGCCCCCCCAGGACACCAGGCCTTGGACCACCCAGCGCTGGCTCAAGTCATCCAGAATGACAAAGGCCCCACCGCTGTCTCCGAGGCATGTGTCCTTGCCACCCTCATAGTAGCCGGCACAGAACATGTTCTCCGTGACACTGTAGTTCCCCGAACGCGACTCGTAGCTGGTTTTGCACTCTGCATACGGCACCACGGGTAATTTGACGTACTGCAGGACGTCCGACAAGGTCCGTGTGCCACTGCTGATGATCTCATCCACTGTCACGTTAGGATTGGAGATACCCCAGCCTGCTACCAAGCCCAGCATGTGGGGCTCTGGGCCTTCAGGCTCAGGACTTGGCAGGCAGATGGGCATGACATGGGGTCCCAGGGGAACGGGCTCCCGCAGCTGCACCAGAGCTATGTCATGGTTATAGTTCTGGATATTGAAGTCTGGGTGGAGCACCACTTGGGCTGCGGAGCTGTTGACGGCCCCCGATTTGTCACGCACATCATGCAGGCCCAGGTAGACAGTGACATGCTCCTTGGAGACTGGTATTACCGTGTTGTCCCTTCTCTGGGAGCGCAGCACATGGGCTGCTGTGAGGATCCAGGACTCAGAGAGCAGGGCCCCACTCCCAAACCACTTGTCGTTTGGCACCCTCGAGGTGTCCTCCACCACTATCAGGGCCTGCCATGGGAAGAGGCCAGGCTCAGCATTCCGGCCCCCGATGATTCTCTTGACCAGGTTTGGGAGAGAGCGGGAGGGCTGACCACACACTGTAAGGAGAAGGAGGGAATGGGGACAAGAGACAAAGACTGGTCAGATCAGCCATGTGCAGAGAGCCACCAAAAGTACTTCACATCTCATCCACAGTAGATTATGCCACCATGGGATCCTACTCTACATCAGAGGGCCATGGTGGCCCCGGAGAGCTCTGCACAGGTGTGACCTTTGACCTAAGTCTAGTTGGCCTGTATGTGATCTGGTCCTTCTGTAGCCCATGTAGACCATTGCATGCATGGGCCTCTACCATTCTGAACCATTTCCAGCCAAGGTTGCTTTGGCCTGGATGATCTCATCTTCCAGAAGTGGCCCATGCTGTATTGATACTTAGAAAACTTCTGGAAACCATAGATCATGGGTTTTGAGAAATAGAAGGAAACTAAAAGACTGTCTTGCAGGTCACAGCAAACACTGGACTGGGAGCCAAGATACCTGGGGCCTTGACCTGGCTTTTCTCTCCTATGTCCTTGCAACTCTGGGTAAGTAGATTCGTCTGTCTGGACTTAAGTTTTTGATCTGCTAAATGAGGAAGCTGGTCGATATGATCTCTGTGGATCTTTCAAATTCCAAATTCCCTCAATTTTTATTTCAGATTCCCTGGCCACCTCATTTTATAATAGGCGAGTAAAACTCTCCAGAGGTTAAATAATTAGCCTAAGGTCACATGGCTGTGAAGTCAATAGGGCTGTAGTAGAGGCTTAACTAGATTCTAAGATCAAAGTCTTGTTGTATACCCCACAGTGCCTCATTACATATACAAATCATGGTCATGGGCTCTAACTTTTTCTTCTTTGGCCTAAAGGACTCATGCCGTGAATGCGTGCTCAGGGAATCCAGGGTTAGGGAAAGGTGGCATAATCTACAAGCAATGATGCATAGGCCCTGCTCTGGGCCACCCATCATTGCACCAGGAACCCTGTAGTACCTTCAGGGGAAGAAGAAAGGTCTGATCAAACTTCGTTCCACTGAGTTGTACCCCGAGCATGCACATGCACCACCAGCCTCCTGCAGCCAAACACCTTTGGCCCATGAGCAGGAGGTCTTCAGTACCACTCTTCCGCTGGCTAAGAACAAGCTCACAGGAGCCTTCCCAGCAGGGTTCTTAGGCCTGGGAGGTAAGCCTGGTGTGAGAGTGGGCTTCCTCCTGCTTACAAATGGCCAGGCTACATTCTTTGGTCCTGGATACTTTCAGCGATCCTTTAAAGGCCAAGGAGTATTTGAATTTTCTTGGCAACTTTGGGAGGTCAGGCTTTCAGCAACCTAATGCTTTTCAGATGTTCTTCTTCCTGAAGCCAAAGTCTTCTCCCATGATCCCCAGGCACCCTGTCATTCACACCAGGCCAGATGTGAGCTGGCCTTTGCTAACTTCCTGCTGGTCTTTCAGAATGGAAGGCCAGACTCTTGGTTACAAGGCGCAGCCTATGAGGTGACATTTCAAGGTGATCTGTGACTGGCCCTGCACAATAGCTCATTCAGCTCATTTAGTGCTGAAAGGCCTTCAACTGGTAAGGGCCGGGCCTGTGGCTAAGTCAATGCTTCCAGCAAAGCCAGCACTGAATGGTGCCTTTCTCCAGTGTCACAGCTGAAGCAGCTTGGAGAACCACTAGTTTACAGATGCAGAAATTGAGGTTCAGAGAAGGCAAGTGACATACTCCAAGTCATTAGTGACAGAGCCAGAAGAAGAGGCCGTTTCTTCTAACTCTTGCTTCATTTTCTCCACTAAAGACTGTTTTTCTTCTTGATATGCTTTTGTACTTTCAAGAGGTTGAATGATGCAACAAGCTTTGAAAGAGCTCATTGAAATGAGGCCATTCTTTTTGGCTGCTACCATTCTCCATCCAGTCTTTCCTGGAACAAAGGAATCTTCTTGAAAAACTAGAGCTGGGCTCTAGAGCACTGGAGGTACTGAGGGAGGGCCCTTAAAACAAAACCGTGATATTCTAGAATTCTGGGTCCATGAGGATGTTATGAAACACAGTCAGAGTCAAGAATGGCTCAGCATTGCTTGTGTTGATATCAAAGTCTTGGTTTCACCTTCCAGCTCTGCCCCTAACTCTGTGGGCAGCCTTGGACAAATCATTACACCTCACTGATCCTCAGTTTTCTCACGTGTAAAATGAAGGGCAAATAATATTTGCTTAATAAGGTTCCTTGGAAAGGTGGATATTATGATGCTAGATAAAATGGCTTTCTCTTTTCTGGCTTGCTTCTGTGTTCAATTTCGATGTTTTAGGAGGGAAGAATTTAGAAATCTCTGGCATGGTCCAATGGTGAACCATGGTTCTTCCCAATATCAGGTATTAAAAGAATTTCATGACTCCCTGTCTCCAAGATGTTTGTATAAATATAGAGGATGATGACCATTAAGGATCAAAGAATGTTATGGATCACCTTATCCTGCTCCTTCACTTCTGACATATGGAATCCTAGCCTCAGAGAGGTGAGATTACCTACTAAAGGTCACATTAAGAAAATGACAGCACCAGAACTAGGACCCAAGCCCTTGACTCCCAGCTCAATGACTCTTCCCCTGCAAGAGGTTGCCACATGGCTGCCCAGGATGGAATTGCCTGAAATGCTTTTTCCTTTGGCCCACATGGTATTTTAGAAAAATGGGAATTAGACTTTTCCAGTTTGCCACAGCTCCACCATTCTACATCCTCTCTGAGGGTTCACCAACGGTGCCCTTGGGTGTGCTCTGGGCTAAGCCTAAATGAGATGATAGGGATCAGCAGAGTATGGGTGGGTTGACCTTTCCTCCACTCCACTTCCTCCAAGTTCTTTTTTAGGCATAAAGCCCTCCCAAGTGAAATCTTCCTAACCAGTTCTCACCCCTCCACTCCTGGACTACCACACAGAGTGAATTCTTTCTTCTCTAGAATCTCATAGCAACTGTGATGGGCAGCCTGGAATGCTAGCATTTCCTTTGGTTCTTAAGGATAATGGTAGACAACCCCACAGTCTTTCCATTTTAACATCTAAATCTAACATCTAGAAGCTTACTGAATGGATATTGAGGGTTGCTAAAATGTACCATTCAGATAATACACTTATTTTCCCCAGTGCTCTTATTCATAAAATACAAATGTCACCTGACATTTAACTACACTGCAAAGCTCCTGCTGTTCAGCAAACATGTAGATGGGATCAGCATTGATCCCCGGTGCTGTCCCGAATGGTTGTGTCTTTCAATTAATTCTGCTTGATTAATTAAATCAATTCTGCTATTCTCGCTTTTATTGCAAAGTATAAATTTCTGTGCCATGACTATTAGTTTTTTGGGTGTGAATTATTTGTTTTACCCTGTAGTGTGCTTTTGAGGCTATAATTTTCTAGTGAAGTGATTTGAATAAGAGTGTGCACTATGATTGCAAAGTAAATCACCCATACTTTTAATGCTAAAGCAAATATCTACAAAATGTTCTCCAAATCTCTATGCATAGTGATATTTTCTATTACCACAATTTTTTTTTTCATTTTAAAGTGGGGTCAGTAGGTGAGCCATGGGGTCAGAGCAGTTGATAAGACTTGAACAGGTTGCACTTTGGAAGAACTTCTTTCTCTGTCCTATAGTTATTTGTTATTTGTCTTATGTTGCTCATGTCCTCTACAGCACAGTGAGTGCTTGAGGACAGGATGCCCACTTTCCTGATTTCCCTGGTGCACAGCAGGTGCACACACAAACCTTTGGAGGGAAAGCCTGGTGGAAGGAAGCAGAACTGCAGGGAAAGGAGATAAGAGGGCTTTTGGTGTGATAGCACAGGCTGAATATAGAGGCTGATTGGTTTGCAAAGGTGTGAGGCTGGGCTTCTCTCTCTTTGGCTCTCTGAGGTATCTTTTAACAAAAAAACCCCAAAGCATCATGGTCCCCATCCCCACTCTATCAACTGCCAGAGCACCTTGGATGGGAGACCTGGAGACAGAGGACATGAGAGTCAGGTACCTGGCAGGCAGGTGGGCTGGCTTCTCCCCAGTACTTCATTCAGCCAGACTCCTTGGGCAGAACAGGTGTATATACCTGGAAGAGTGAAAAAAAAGGTGAGAGAAGAGGGAGAAAGGGTTGATTTGTAGCACATGGAAAATATATCTGGGTTCTTAAATCTTCTTTGGTGGACAACTGCAAGTCTTCCAAATGGTCTCTCCGATGCCATTTTCTTCAAGCCAGTCCTCCCTGCAACCTGAAGGATCTTTCTAAAGTGGGGGTCTATGCTTTGCCTCTGCTCAGAATCACCAAGGGCTCCCTGTTGCCCTCAAAAACAAACAGCACACTCCTCAGCAGGGAGGCTGAAGCTCTGCACAGTGGGACTCCTGACTGTTGGCCCCAACTCCCTCCACCCCGTCCCCCCACCCCTGCCTGGCCCCGCCCCCCAGCCGGCACTTCCTCCCCCCCTTGGGCACCTGCCCTCCCCTTCAGTTCTCTGTGGCTCACTTGCCTTCCCTCCTTTCCCCATTTAATAAACTCTTTAAGAAGCCACACTGGTGTCTACCATCTTGTCCGAGTCTTACATTAGTTCTGTGAATTATACTTCTGTTCCCCTTTTGGAAAGTGAGGACTTGGAAGCTTAGAGAAATTGATAGAATTTTCTTAGCACCAGTCTGTGGTGGAGGCAGAAATGCAGGGCTTTGCCATCTCCCTGAGGATTCCTTCTATGCCAGGGGCTCCGGGATGCATGTGATGGTTCTGGGGTGCCCTGTGCCCTAATCCCTGGGACATCAGCCTGAGGCAGGGAGAGGTGAGGCATGCCCCCAAATGTTTCCCCTTCCAATTCCTCCCAAACTTCAGCCTGTGGTCTGGCTGCTGCATCCCCCAGTCCAACCCTGAGACCCAAATGATGTGAGGCGGGAGGGGGGTTGGTTTAGCACAGAGGGCTCACCTGTGATATTGTGGAGCATCTGATAGTAGGGCTGCTGGCAGGAGTATTGGATCTCAGATTTATATGTGGTAAGGTTGTTCCTGGTGGAGAAGGTGATCAGCCCATGTTTCAGCTCTGTTGGGGCTCCACAGTCAGCAACTGAGAGAAGAGAGTGACACGCTCAATTAGCCTTTGCTCTTCTTCTTGGGGCCATGTGGTGGCGCTGTCTCATACAGATGTGCAGGCTGTGCACTGCATACACCTGCAGAGAGCAATGCTATAGTCTATGAAAATGGTGCAGGGCCTGTGCAGCCATGGGTGGCACTGCTTTGGGGGGGGGGTCTTTCCCATCCACTGTGGCATTACCGTGTGGCCCACTGACCCGGCCTGGTTTCAACTCCTGGGCAGGGGCAGGACTACTAGGATCGAAGCAGACTGCAGACTTTCCCCCACATAGCCCTTTCCTTGACTTCCAGTTCTATTGTGCAATCCTCTTAGTCTCTCCTGCCCAAGTGTGAAGCCTCTTGCTCAGTGAAAACCACGGCCTGACAGAAGCAGCTTCGGTTCTTCCTGACCGACCACGTGCTGAGTAAGAGCTATTAACGTGCTCACATTGGTGCTTGGCCTACACAACCCAAAACCAAACTGCTCTCTTTAGAGCAGTTCCTGCATGAGTACACGGCCCCACCCTGCTGGCTCTCCGTAGGCATCTCGCTTGGTCGCAGAAGGCTGGAGGGGGGCTCTGGGGTAGACTCAGTCTTTACCTTCACCTGCTTGTGTTGTCCAGTTGCTGGGGGCTGGATGTTGGGTCTGGTGTAGGAGCCTGCTCCTCAGAGGTGGTCTTAGGGGAGTCGCCAGCCCAGAGCCTGGCCTGAGTCTCCCTGAAGCCAAGTCTCAGGGTAAGGCCCCAATTTGTCAGGGCTCCTGTAAGGCCTTCTTTTAGCGGCTGGTGCTCACTTCTTCATCTTGGGTCTAATAGCCTGCCTATGCCAGAGTTGAAGAGTCACAGAAGAATCACAGAACTTTGTAGTTGCTAAGGAACCCCAAGGCAGAACCATCCAGAATATCATCTTAACTTCACAGAGGAGCCCAGAGAGGAGACTTGACTGGCCTAAGGTCACACAGCGAATGTGACAAACAGAAAACTAGACCTGACTTTAAACCCAGTGTTCTTTTAAGAAAGCCAACTGACAGTTCTTAAGGATCTGTTTTCTACTCAAAATGGCTTAAAATCAATATTTACTGGGTGATGACGGACATTAGCTATTAACCTCCTGGTGATTTCAGAGGGCAGCATTCCAAAACGAAGAATTTCCAGTACTCTCATCCCTGAGAAAACAGAGAGAGGGCAATTTGCCCTCGAGATGCTACCCAGAAATCGTACTTTTTAAGTTTAGAACTCTAAATTCATCATTTTGATTGAATAAAGAGTTACCTAATCTAAAACAGAGGTGACACGAAGGCCCTGCACTGTGGAGGAGAGAGGCGAAGGCTGAGAGTAAAAGCAGGTGTCTCCTATTCACAAGGAAGGCAAAAGCCACGAGAACTGGCTAATGTTTTGTCATGACCTCTAATCCCCTTGGGCAAATTGTTCCCTTGCATTTTGATCGCCCAAAAGCGGAGACACTCTTCCACTCTGCGTGAGTGAGGGTCAGCCCTGGGATCCCAGGAGGCGATGATATCTGTTATTTAAAGCCATAAGACAGTTTTAAATGTATTTTCCTGCTGAGTCTCAAAGCAGATTTTTCTTCGTTTTTTTAGGAAATGCCAATGAGTGGTGCCTGGGTCTTGGCTTTACCCCCATCTCTCCCAACTTTGTTCTAGCAGTTCATTTTGCCTATTCTCTGGACCTAATACCTAGTTCCAGGGGGAGGAATTGCAGGGTTGGCCTTGGACATGGCTAGCTGGTCAGGCTACTGAGGGCCTGTTACTTGGCCAGCAAGGGTGGGGAGAGATTTCCTGAGTAGAGGGCCTGCTTTCCTATCACTCCGGAGAAGTGACTTTGGTGGCCCTATAGCCAGATAGAGGTGAGAAGCAGTATACAATAGAGGGCCGCTTCAGCTTGGGTGTGGCGAGAGGGGTGGTATGCTTGTGCCCCCAACTCTACTGTGGCAGGTGAATGGCCATGTCTCTCTGGGACCTAGAGATGACTTCCTTTTTTTCGGGGCCTTGAGCCCCGCCTGGCATGATCAAAGATGTTAGACCAGAACCCGCTTCCTCAGCTGGTCTCGCTTCTTTGACTCAGGCAGGGTCTCATCCTCTCTCTAATGCTCCCTCTGGTCACTTCCACACCCTGCAATCACACGGCCCTTCCTTTTTCCCTTCCCTTGGCCTCCCCTTCTCATCATTCTCTGGGATGCACCAGCCCACACCCTGTCTCTGCTGTCACTCACTTCTGGCTGCCATTTAGTTTCCTTCAGACCCACCGTCCTGAGTGCGCTCTGCCACAATCCAGGACTTCCTGGAGAACAATGCACCATGGGCTCCCCCTGGCCCTCTGGCCTCAGGGACCGCCCCCGACCCCAGCACCTCTTCGTCCCTCGGTGCCCCTGTGTTCCAGCATCACAGACCCCTGACTGTGCTACTCTCTTGCCTGCTTTCCCTACATGGGAACCCCTGGGGTCCATGCTCTGGCCACCTTGAGGCCTTGATCAAACACTGCTTGTTCTTGAAAGTCTTTTCTCAGTCTTCTAAGTGGATAGGGCTGCCTCCTCCTTTCTCCTTACAGAGGCCTCTGTTTATTTCTCTGGTGTATTTATCTCATGCTGCTCGGCACTGCCATTATGGGGGCCCATCTCTAATCTTCTGCCTAAGTTAGGATTCCCTCTGTCTCACTGAGTACGATATCTGTTACACTTTGGGGGCTTACACAGATTGAAGTGATGCTCATCTCTACTGCCCACCTCCTCTCTGCTCTCAGGGGCATCCCTGAGCTACACTGACACCACAATCTAGGCACCTGTCCTTGTCCACCTTTGCAGGGCTCTACCTGCATCAAGAGCCCATTTAATCAGGACACAGACTGAGTAGTCCCAGCGTAAAGCACAGTTTCTCTGATGCGTCTAATCTGGTCGTGTTCAGCCTGAAGCAGAGATTCCTGCTGCCACCACAGAACCCTTTATCGTGAGACCCAGTTATGTTCCATGGCGCCAAAGCTGAGGACTGCTGCTTTCGAGGGTGATACCTATCTTTTGAAACCTTTAATCAGGGAGTTTTCAGAAATGCGAGATTTGTAAGTCCCAGGCCAGAGGACAGAACCTTGGATAATGCACTTTCGGGCCCGTGTTAGGTCCACATGGATAGAAACTTTTGTGGATGAGGCTATGTCTAGCTTGTCTACGAAACCCATGCTCTATGGGTTATTGTTAATTTCACCTACTCATGGTTGTTAGAAAGGAGCAACAGATAAAAATATTAAAGTCATCAAGTCACAGGCCTTCTGGCCCATTTCAGCTTCAAGAGTGGAGTGGATTAGGAACCAGAGCCCGCTTTGACCTGGTCAGCCGAGGGCCATGTGGTTGTGTATGAAATCTTGGGTCTCTAGGACCAAAGTCATTTGTCCTTTGAGAAGAGTACTGTCCACTTGGAGGTGCTAAGAAAAAAAATCCCACTTGTCCTTTCATTATTTTCCAGCGTACTGATTGAATGATGGGTGAGCCCTCCAGGTGAAGACAGTTCTTTACACAGCTTGACTGTGTTGCCTTGTTCAGCATCCACACTAATCCGCACAGAAATTGGAAATGGAGTGTTGGCGGGGTAGGAAGGGGTGCAGTAGTTCTGGGGACCCAGGGTCTTGGAGTGGTCCATTCCTGGACGTCTGCACTCTGTGGGGTCCCATCCTTCACTCTGTCTCTTGCTCTGACCCGAGTTCATTCTCCTCATCCATTTCGGTTTCTGCCAGCAAGGTGAAGATCAAAGAAGGGTCAGGAGGTGCAGGGAAAGGAAGCAGAGAGAGGAAGAGAGAGAGAGAAAGAAGAGAAAGAGAAAAATTAGCAAGCAAAGCAGAAACAGTTCATGCAGGAAATACAGAAATCGCTCTGCTAGACTGATTCAGAATGCAGTTGAGGTACAGCCGGTGTGGGTGAGAGTTTGGAATTGGGTAATTTGCACCATTCTGAGAATTTGCATAGTCATAAGTCCTGGCTCACGAGGATTACAGCATTCTGTCCCTGGAGCGAGCTTTGTATTCATCTGGTCCACTCCTTCATCTGGCAGATGACATTCAGGGTGAAGCAGGACTTGCCTTGGGAGCACCACTTGCTTCCACCAAGATGGAGGCAGGGTCGGGACAACCACCCATAATTTCCACTTTCTGTTCCTATGCAAGTGACTTCACCTCACACACATACTTCTTGTCTGTTCCCCACCCCCACCTCTTTCACCACAATCCTTCGGGGCTTGAAATTTCTCAGTCTTGCTCATCTTTGCATCTCCCTTAAGACCCAGCACGTGCCTGGGGTGGAGAGATGCTTAGTAAGAACCTGCTCAGTGAATGAGCAGGGACGCCAGAAACGTCTGAATGGGGGTTCTAAGAATCCTAATCTGGGCTCTCCTAGAAGAACTAGGTCATATTCAGGAGGAAGAAAAAAATCTTCTTTTCTCTAGTACAAAACGACAGGCATTGTTTTGTATGCTCACATAAGCCACATAAACAGTACCATCAAATACAATAGTGTGTTACTCTTATCAGAACTTCTGTTACAATTAAAAAAGCGTGCATGCTTTATCAGGGGAAAAATTATTATTCAAGTTTTCTACCTTCCAAAAGCATGCATGAAAGAAAAACCTCTGCTGAGTGAGGTTTGGTGTGGAGCTGGGGGTGGGAAGAAAGAAGCTTCTGTTGGGCTTTCATTTATTCCTGGTTGGTCCACAGGTATGATATGTTACTCAACTGGTCCTTTGAATAAGCAACAATGCAGGAAACCAGGCCAAAAGTCTGAGCGCGTGGCTTAGGGATATTCAGCTGTTGAGTCTGGATTTGATCTAGAACTTCCTGACTTTAAAACTACCCTGCCCTCTACACACCTCATTCTCTTTCCCCTCCTCCTTCAGAACGCCCCCTTGCTTTGCCCTGCACAGTGTTCCCACAGAGCTCAGTCACAGCACTACCGTGAGCCACGTGTTGGACGTGTCTCCTGGCATTTGAGTTCCTCGGTTTCTGGACATGGTCTTTTCTATCTGAATTCCCTAGAGGCACCCAGAAAATGATTGTTGAAGCCATAAGTCCCCCCCTTTCCCACACTGTGCTCTGACTCCAGCCTCATTTTGTTAAAAAAAAAAATTAAAAAGCAAAAATATTCTCAAACATTCTGCCTGGGATTTGCCTCAAGAGAGTTCACCCTGACAGTGCCCCCCTGGCGTTGTGGGAGTCGATCTGCCTGCCTAGGGAATTTGAGCTTTTCAGAAGAAGGGATAAGGACACCACTCCATAGTTTATATGCAGTCACAAAATGGGGCCTGGTGGGACCAACCCTAACACTGGACTTCCCACCTCTCTGGCCTAAAGCCAATCCTCCCCTTTCTCCTTCCTGTCTTTGCCTTCCCATAACCACACCTCCCTTCCTCAGTGCTGTAATGAGTTTCCTAAAACTGTGGTCTTTACAAGTCTCAAACTAGAACTACCTGGCTGGGGGACAGCGTGATGGCTGGTATATTTTTACAATGCTCACTAAGTGATTTATATGGTCTACATTACTTGAGAAATGCCCCCAATATATTCTAGAGTATTAAGGCAAGTTCAACTTTTTATTTTAATTTGAGGTGAAGGATCCATGGTTGCAAGGTGGGTTAGGAGCAGAGCCATTGCAAGAACTCTGGGTCTCAAGAGCCAGTGCAGAGCTGTGTCCCCTGCTTTACACAGACCCACCACACTGACCTCACAGCCTTTCCTGACAAGCCCTAAATCATGAGTTGTTCCAGAAACCTTAGTGGGTATGGCTGATGGCCACATGGAGACTGGCAAAGTCATTGAGTTCTGGGCACTGGTGCTGAAATAGTTTTCTGAATTAGCAGAGTTTGTTTCAAACCTTGGGACAAACTACTCCTTTAGCATGTTCAGCAACCTGTCTGTAGGCAGAGTTGAAATTAGTATTTAGGAAGTAAACTGAAGGGCACCTGGGTGGCTCAGTTGTTAAGCAGCTGCCTTCGGCTCAGGTCATGATCCCAGGGTCCTGGGATCGAGCCCTGCATCGGGCTCCCTGCTCTGCAGGAAGCCTGCTTTTCCTGCTACCATTCCCTCTGCTTGTGTTCTCTCTCTCGCTGTGTTTCTCTCTGTTAAATAAATAAAATCTTTAAAAAAAAAAAAAAGAAAGAAGGAAGTAAACTGAGACCAACAAGAAGGTTCCCTCGGAATCTTGATGTCTTATTGCCCAAAGAAACATTTATAGCCTTTTGGTCCAGCCCTCATGTGTTTGCTGAATTCCTGTCCCCATCTATCTTTGAGAGCACCTGTCAAGTTATCATCTTTGTGTGGTCTCTGGTTGGAACCCACCAGTGTTGGGAAGCTCATTATCTTTATCATAGACCAATTTTGTTTTCTTACTTTTACAGGTGGGGATCCTGTTACTCCATGTCCCGTCCTTCAGACACTCAATCTGGAATGTGTCCATCTCCACATTATCCTAGGAAGAAACATGAAGAAGATGTGGCAAGAAGGAGGAAGGGTGGGCGTGGTGGTTGTTTCCCAATATAACCAGCTCAAATTCCAAACCCGGTTGTCCTTGACTGAGATTTTCCAACCACAGGCCTCCAAGGGCAAGGTTGACGATAGCGGAAAGAGAAATGCTGAATTCATGGTCCCTGTTCCTACTCTGGAGAGGGGCAAGGACTGTGTGGAGGAAAGGGCTTGGCCAACGGTCTGAGAGGGGAACATTGGACCCCTGACTCCCGTGCTACAGCCATAACTCTCAAACATGAGTAGACATCGCTATCTTTTGCACAGACCACTGGGCCCCACCCCCAGAGTTTCTGATTCAGTTGGCCTGGCTTGGAGAGCATGGTTTGCATTTCTAATAAGCGATGTGATGCTGTGGTGGGGACCCTATGTGGAGAACCATTCCTTGAGAGCCTTCCTCTAGCTTGGCTCACACCAGACTCGCCTGGGTAATATAACAGAAAAACCAATCACCGACCGCGCCCCAGGGATTCTGCTTTAATTCATCTCAAGTGAGGGGTCAGGGAGGTGATTTTACATTATTTTTAAATTAGCCAGGTGATTCCTAGGAGAGTGAGCAATATCTGTGTACATCTCTAAAATCCCCACTTCCTGTCCCGGTCTCCTCCAGTAAGACTGATTGATGAACTTTGTTAAGGTCGTGTGTCCTGATTATAGGGCTGAATGGGTCTTGATTTGTTTTTAATATTCAAATCTGCCCAAGCTCTGATAGGAGACTACTGTGCCATTTCCAGAAGTGAAAATCTCAGATGCTCAGTTTGGATTTTTAGAGGACTGAAATTTCTGGAACACACTGGAAGTTTATGGGGGAAGTTAGTGAATACGGTGGTGGGATCATGACAAGCTCTGGAAGCCCATCTGCCTTGGGAGGCCCTGGAGCACTCCTCTGGCCTGGTGGTCTTCCTCCCCCAGTAGGACCCTGTACCTTGAGCACTTTGTAGCCTGTGTCACAGCTGATGAGCACCTGGTCTTTGAAGGAAAATGTGGTTTGCAGGGGCTCGATTTTCCCATGGACAGGAGGCTCTGGCTCTGGGCACTCATTCCCTGGTGGGAGCAATGAAAGGACAGTGGGTGAGAAAACAAAGAAAAGTCTGCAGCAGGCAGCCAGCCCCTGGGGTGCAAGGTGTGGTGCAAGGGAAACCCACAGAAATGGGTGTTGAGGGACTGCACCTTCTAGGCCCTGAAGAGCTATTCTGGACCCTTGAGCAGGTGACTTTCCAACTTGGACCTCTAGTACCTCATCACGACTCAGGGTTGAGCAGGATATTAAGTGTCATTGAGTGCAAACCTTGTCTGAAGTTTCCTTTACAACATCTTCCATAGTAGACATCAAACATCTATTTGTATTCTTACAGTGACAGGGAGCTCAATAACTCCCAAACATGTACCTTTCTTACTGGACTCCTCTGATCAAAGGAACAGTATTTTTTTGCTCAACTAAAATCTATCTCCTTGTAATTTGCTCTCATGGGGCAAAGAGAATTTGTCCTCTTGGGCTGTTCAGGATGACTCTAATTCCTCTTTCTCCCCAAGACCATTCTTCAAAGTGTTAGAGAGATGGTGACCACATGCCTCTGAGCTCTCCCTTCCAAAGGCTACGTTGGACAGGATTCCCAGGCCTGAGTCTACCCCTGACATTTTTTCCTGGACAAACTCTTCCTAGAACTAGACACCGATGTGCTAATGCAGGCAAGACCAGGAAATCAGATCTATGAGCTGGATTGGCCACACTCAGCATCCTCTTCTTCCTAGGCTTACTGCAGACCCCTGGGGCAAATGGTACCACCAGGGTTTGGGCCAGGACAGGCTGCCTCAGGGTACTGGAGAATGATGCCTGCATGCGCTACCAGTCTGAGGCCAGGGGAGTCAAACTGCCATGATGAAACATGATGAGCTACGGGCCTACACTCAAATCCCTGCCCCAAACTTGGAGAGAGCAGAGCTGGGAGGGTTATCACCAGGCCCAATGAGTCAGTATGAAAGAGTAGAGTTCGGGGGGAAATAAGGTGGGGTTTTGTTTGTTTGTTTGTTTGTTGTTTTTTTAAATCTGCTTATGTGATTCTGAAGTTAGTAAGTTTGAAAACTATGTCTAGTCTAAACCCACCATTATTGTTGCCCTTACCTCCATTTTATGGATGGGAAACTGAGTCAAGAGAAAGAATGTACCTGGTTCCATACTTCTCTGTGTAGCAGAACTGGGGGTCCTGCCACATCCCCAGAGGAGTCCCAGGCCTGCACTCCTCATCCCTCAGCAACTGCCCCATGAGGGCGGAGCACAGTGACCAAGCATGACCCACAGAGAGAGAGCCCGTGTTACCTGTTGCCCTGTAGGACAGCCTCCAGCCCCGGTTCTCCCCTGAGTTGTCGCTGCGGAACAGGATCTGGACACTGTGGCTCTGGGTATTGATGGGTTCTGGGGCTCTCTCTCCACAGAAGGGCCCGAAAACATTTGGACCAGCTTTAATCTACAAGGAGCAAGAGAGAGAAAAAGGGTTACATCTGAGCCGTGGTGGCAGCTGCTGGGACCATCTCTATACTATACACCCTGGTTTTCTGGAAGCCTCCATGTGAACCTGTAGTATGTTTTTAGTGGCCGTTACCATTCACCTAACAGTTCTATCCCCACTCTCTCCTTTACAGATTACAACAGCCTTGGTAGTGGATGAGGCATGCTAACAACCCTCTTCTCAGAGATGAACATTCTATGGCTCAGAAAGGGACAGAGCCCTGTCCAGGGGCAGAGGACAGAA
Organism: Procyon lotor; assembly: GCA_028646535.1. Lineage (NCBI taxonomy): Eukaryota > Metazoa > Chordata > Mammalia > Carnivora > Procyonidae > Procyon > Procyon lotor. The sequence continues at coordinate 52,986 of JAQQSY010000046.1, forward strand.
AAGGCCTCTGTTCTCACAGAATCTGCAGTGTAGTCAAGGGTGGCAGGGATGGAGGAGTGGGACTGACAATCAATAATAAGCAAAATAATTACATGCTGTGGCAAGAATTATAAAAAATAATCGGGATGATATATACATATAAATATATGCTATATATTTACAATTTATGTAGTAAAATCAATGTAATTCATTATGTATGTATTAATTCATTATGTATATATTAGATTAAACTTTACTTATTTTTTAATAAAACTTCAACTAGATGGTCACAGATGGCTTCTACGGTTGGACTTGAGACATAAGGAAGAGGGGAGAATACTTTCCAGACAGAGAAAACAGGGTATGTAAAGGTCAAGGTCAAAGGCGGGAAAGGGCCCAGCAAGCATTAAGAACAGAAAGGAAGCCAGAGTGGCTGAAAGAGAGGGAGTGCCATAGCGTGAGGTAGGAAAGGCAGGCAAGCACCACATGGCGTTGAGGAATTTATACTTACTTCCAAGAGTAATCCTGATTTAATCTGGCCTTTGTAAAACTTGGCCTCGATGCCATGGAGAGCAGATTGTATAGGGCAAGGGTGGAAGCAAGAAAAAACCAACTGGCAGCTTTGCAGCAGAGAGGATGGGTTTGGCCTGGGATGGAGTCAGTGGGGAATGGAGAGAAAGAAGTAGGCACTAGTCGCTGGTCTGGATTTCCTGACTCCCAGGCCCAGCTTCTTTCTATGTCTTTAACTCTTTTTCTTTCCATCTCCAAGGATCAGGACTCCCAAACCCTCATCTGATGACTTCTACAATTCTGGGTGATATCACCATCTTATCACCCTTATTGTGGATGGGGGAAAAAGTGAAGCCCCATGAAGTTAAGTGCCTGGAGGAGGCTCACAGCATAGCTCCTGGACCACTGTGTGTGGTAGGCAGAATTCTAAGATGGTCCCTGTGACCTTCACCTCTGGTATTACTTCACGATGATGTCATGTAAGTGGGCAAAAGGGATTTTATAGGTGGCCAAGGAGTTAGCATTTGATCAGGGAAGATCCCTAGGCTGGATCTGATTAAGCTGGTAGATACTATTTTAAGTCAACACCTTTTGGGAAGCAAGCAGCTTGGTCCCCTATCCTGGGAGAAGGTAAAGGGCCAAGAATATCAATTTTTCCAATTCAGCCAAGATTTCCCAGCATCCGCAGGGCAAGCATCCATTGTAGGCTTACCTTGATGTAGTCATAGGGGCAGGACACCTCAGGATGATCCTCAATGTCGAAAATGTCCTCAAACTGCAGGCTAACCATGAAACCCTCCTCTAGCTCTATTGTGTAGAAGCACTCCGAACTCTTAGGATAAGGGTTGGGGAAGTCAGGGCTGGTGATCACGCCGGTCCTCTGGGTAAAGAGGTTGTCACTGCATTCCACTGTGGGAAACATACCAGAACAAAGTGGCACACCACAACCATGGCCACAGCAACCCCTTTCTTATCTGTTACTGTACAATTTTTCCCACTGGTCCTGAGAGGCAATCAGGGAAGGCATCGCTATCCCCATCTTACTGATGGGTAGAAGCAATTTATCCAAGGTCAAACACCTAGTAATTTTCAGTCAGGACTCAAAGGCAGTAAGTGTGATAAGGCTTCTCATCAAATTCTCTGGTTTGGTGAGGGGAGAGTTGAGGTCTGAGATGGAAAGGTTTTGAGGCAGAGTGGTGGGGGAATCATCTGGACCTCCTTTTCTTATTCTCCTCTCAGCCCAGAACTCCATTTTCTGTTCAAAGTCTTCTGACCCCTCATCCAACATAGGACCCTCACACATACCCTCACTCTCTGGCCCCTGACCTTGCTGTTTCTCCTCTTGCTGCGGACAATTACCTGACTTTATGCAATATATTTGTTGGTGGATTTTCTTGCCCCCACTAGACTGTAAGTTTCCTGAGCTCAGGGATTCTGCTTTCTTTCCCCTGTAGCTGCAACCAAGCACCCGGTGTCCTGGGATCCTGGCCATGGCTTAGCCCTGAAAAGGCCCTTTATTGGCCACCAAAACCTTCTCCTTGGGTTCACCTATCCTAGATCTGGGATATCAATCTTTTCTAAGTCCCTATTTATCATTCTCATTTGCAAGTGAGAAAACTGGCTCAGAGAGGGGGCATGGCTAACCTGAAGTCCTACAGCTGTGAGCTACAGAGCATGGTTAGGAGAATCTTGAATCCTCTTGAATCCTCATCTCTTTTCATTTCCTACCCCAAGCACTTTTTGGGGGGTGACGGTGCTAAGATTGTTTGGGTTTTTTGGGAGGGATTACTCTTTTTATCCATAATACACAAATGGACAGAGTACATAAACAAGTATATAGTATTAGCTGTGGTATTAAAATTTCACAGCTAGGGTAAATTAGGAAGATAATGTTTAAAAAGATTCCTGGAGGCAGAAGAGAAACTGAAAACAAAGATTGAGAAGCTCTGCTCATTCTTACCCCTCACTGTACTTAGCATGTAGTAGATACCCAGTAAACACCTGCTGAATGAAAACCAGGGAAAAGACAGCTCTCTTGAAGAAAACTCCTGTATGTCCCTGCTTTATAATGATGAGCCACATGCGTTTTTTTTTTTTTTTCCAGAAGCAAGAGAGGATTTTGAAGTAGGAAGGAAAGGGGGGAACCTGGGTGGCTCAGTGGGTTAAAGCCTCTGCCTTTGGCTCAGGTCATGATCTCGGGGTCCTGGGGTCGAGCCCCATATCGGGCTTTCTGCTCAGCGGGGAGTCTGCTTCCCCCTCTCTCTGTACCTTCCTCTCTACCTACTTGTGATCTCTCTCTCTCTGTGTCAAATAAATAAATAAAATCTTAGAAAAAAAAAGGAAGGAAAGGAAGTCTTGCTTCCAGCTTTGCTCTCCTCCGATGATCTTCCACTCGGCTTCCAAGTGACCCTCCTAAAACACAGATCCTCACCTGTAACCATCCATACTAATCTGCTGTCAATGCCCCAAACATGCCAAATGCTATCAGGCCTCTGAATGTTTGCAGAAGCTGTTCTCTCCGCCTGGAGCACCCTCCTTTTTCTTTGTCTTCCCTCTCTACTAAGGGTCACCATCTCTGGGACATGTCTGCTCGCTACACTGTGTAGACTCAGGTAGGATTGTGCTGAGCCCACACTTCTTTAACAGCATTGATTACATTTTGCCATTTGCTTCTGTGGCAGTGACATGAGCCAGGGAGGGCCTCAGAGAAAGTGGCTAAAGCCTTCTGTTTCTCCATTTCTCCATTGCTGCCCCGTCTGGACACAACAGCTGGGTGGGCATGTTGACTAGACATGAAGATGAAGAGAGATGGAAGGAATGGGGCATTTTCTTGCTGTCTCTCTTTTCCTTTCTCCTCCAAAATCTTTCCTTTGGACTGAGGTTCTTTTGATCATAGAGGAACTTGGGAGGCCATGAGAGCAAAGAGAAAAAGGAACTGCTGAGTGAGGCCAAGCTCATGGCTCAGAGCGAGGGGACCAGGAAAGCCAGGTTTTCCCATAACTTGGCCAGGCTTGTTAAGTACAGTAGGAGACCAGAAACTCCTGCTGCTGAGGAAGAAGGAGGGCCTAGAGACTAGGGCTTCTCAAATATGGTCCTTTGGGAACCTGAGCCCAGACTTCCCAGCTGGTGGGCATTTCAGCATCTTTGTCCATGTGGTATCTGAGGCAGAGCTCTCTGGCTTCATTTCTAATTTTTCCTACTCCATATCTGTCCTTCCTTGGAGCCTCCCCTAATCTTATTGGGAAACATGGCACAAAATGGTGATACATAGTGTGATCCCTGGGCCCCACCTCGGCAGGTCCTGTTGTCTGTGTGGAGGAGGTAGCCAAAGCGGCAGGAGCAGTAGTAGCCACCAATGTAGTTATGGCAATAGTGGTCACAGGACAGCTCTTCATCCTCCCGCTCAGTGCACTCGTCCACGTCTGCAGGAAAATCAATCCATGTGAGAGGATGAAGACAACAGCCAACATCTGTAGATGCACCTCTTTGGAGCATGTTGTATGGGCCACTCCCTGTGTTAGCTTCACATAAAGGCCAGAAGTAGCCATTCCTTCCATTTACAAATAAGGAAACTGGAACTCAGAGCAGCAAAGCAACTTATGCAAGATCACAGAAAACCAGGTTCAAGACCAGGCAAGCTGACTCCTGGTGCTGCCACTGCCCTCTAATGCTTGTGGTAATAGCAAGCAGGACTCTTACCATCTACATTCCACAGATGATGAAACAGAGACTTGGGGCCATTAAAGAACTTACTCCAAGTCACAGAGATGGTAAGTGGTGGAGACAGCATTCACACCCAGGTAGGCTGGCTCCAGAACTCACTCTTCACTTCTAGTCCATGCTGCCCCTCTCTCTCTATGTCCCACTTCCCTGGGCAGTAGAAATGTAAACATTAAAAAGTATATTCTCAACCCAATTTAAAGATTTGATGGTATATTATCTCCTAACAGATACAGGAATGGCCAAAGGCACATGAAAAGATGCATGACATCACTAGTCACCGGGGAAATAGAAATCAAAACCATAATGAGGTACCACTACATACCCCACCAGAATTTTAAATTTTAAAAATCTAAAAATTGACAACCTCAAACTCTGACATTGGTGAAGGAATATAAAATAGTGTAAAAACCATTTGGAAAAGGTCTGGTAATTTCTTATAAAATTAATATATACGACCCAACAATACTGCTCCTAGATATTTACCCAATACAAGTGAAAACATATGTTCACAAAAAGACTAGTACAGGAAGGCTCATAGAAACTTTTTTAATGAGAGCCAAAAGAATGGGTAGAGTGCAGGTGTCTATCAGTGGAAGAATGGATAAATAGATTGTTGAATATTCATACAATGGAAAATTACTCTGCCGGGAAAGGAGTGAATTGCTACTGTGTTGCAACATGATTGAACCTCAAAAACTTTACTCTGAGTAAAAGAATCCCCACTTCCAAAATATATTTTGTGTATGTTCATTTACATGAAGTTTAGAAGAGACAACACTAATCTATGGTGGAAAAAAGTTGGACCAGTTGTTGTCTCTAAGGGAGATGGGAGCAGAGTGTGATTGGAAAGGAATGTAAGGAAATTTTTCTAGGCCAATGGTAAAGTTCAATAACTTATTAGGGGTTTGGGTCACATACAAATAAATTTCTCAAAACTGAACAAGTGTGTTTAAGGCTTATACATTTCATTGAATGTAAAATTTACAAAATTTTAGAGAATTGTGGATAAATATTGCACTTTGCAAAATGATACACATGCTAAAGTATTTAGGAAAAAGTATACTACTGTCTGCAATTTACTTTGAAATGCACCAACAAGGACTGATGGATAGATAAAGGATAGACAGATGGTTAGAGCAAATGCAGTAAGACATTAATGGCAGAATCTCTATGGTGATTATGTATGTGTTCAGTGTAAAGAAGAGAACATATGGAACTTTTAGTCATTAGAGAGAAAGGCAGACCTGGGGATGAGCCACCCACTTCTCCAACTTACCCACAGCCATGTAGTGGGCATCAAAGCCTGTGAATCGCTCCTCATTGGAGAAATCTGACCGGAAAGTGATGGACATGAAGGAACCTGGGGAGAACACAACTTCCTGGCCAGGGGTCTGCTCTGTGTCTGTAGTCTCCCGGCCACAGAACGTTGCCAGCACCTGTTCTTCTGTTTCTACCTTTGAGGTCAAAGAGAGAGGGAAGAAGATGAGTAGCTTCCCAGATTAGCTTCCCTGCTGGTCTTCAGGAAAAGAGGGAGACCCTGCCCATGATCAGACCAGGCAGCCTGAGAAACCCAGAGAAAGGGGATTCGGGATTCTGGGACTTGAGGAAAGGCACAGTACGGTCTAAGTCTGTGTGCCTTTTAAGTCAGTGCCTCATTCAGTTGTGTAGTTGGATCAGAAGTAGCTTGACATCTGTCATTCCTATAGACAACAAAATGGCTTATTTGTTGAAAATAACTCAATAATAGAATTCAGAAAGAGTTAGATAACCTCATGGATAGATTCCATATGCAACAGAAACTGACCACATTTCCAAAGAAGAGAGACGAACTCTGGGTCATTCATGGAGCACTCCATGGATGCCTGCCAGTAAGCAAAGCACGGGAGCTGTGCATGGGGAGATGGGGTTCAGATGGATGGAATCACACATGGGGCTATTATGCAGTGTGACAAGGGCTTCCGTGGAAACACAAGCACTGGGAACTCACTTTGGAAGGAGATGAAAGATCCCATCAGAATGGAAACTGCTGGAGACCAGAGACTTTGTTTTCTTTGCAGACATGTTTTCAGTGTGTGGAGGTGGAGGTGGAGAGGGACCTGGTGCATAGCAATTACCCAACAAATGTCTGTTGTCAAGAACTAAAATGCAAGGGCTGCTCTGAGAATGGTGAGAAGCCAGGGCGTCTGTGGGGATTATAGGAGGAGATGTACATTGCAGGATAGGTTGAAATGAGATTGTGACTGAGCTGCTAATGCTTTCTCTGGAGTGAATAAATAAATTAAAAATCTTAAAAAATGACTGAACTTGAATACCACAATAACGCTGTGTGACCCTTCATTCTGTGAGGAAAGGAAAGACACTAAGAACTTTTGAACAGGGAAATTGTGTAAATAGAACTGTATTTAATAGGTGGTCTTCATAATTCAGAAATGATGGGAATCTTCCCTGAAATGGTTGTGTTTGTGTTAAGACTCAGAGGCAAAAATGACTGATTTGCTAAAAGAATTCCCCACTTTGGAAGACCCAGAGGCCCTGTGTAAATTCAGGAGCCCAAGTAGAGACCCTGAACTGGTTGCATAAGCTGATGTTGTGCGAGTTTCGTTTGGGAAGCACAATATGGTAGCTGGTTGGTATATTTATTTGACTATGCATACTTGGCCTACCTACCACTGTATCATTTACACTAACTGCGTTTTTTTAAGGTTGAGTTTGTGTTTGCAACCTCTAGGTTAATATTTTAGCCAAGATGCATGAGAAAATCTCTTAGCAAGAATGATTCTGCTGCCTTTCAAAGTCATTAAAGGAAAGTTCTCAAGGGCTCTGCCTATCTCTAGTAGCTTCTAATGCATTCATTGTTTTGTTCATTAGCTTAGTATGTCAGTAGTATCTTGACATTTGACACTCCTGTTTTGAAACTAATGATTTATTTATCTAAGATAAGTGGGAGTTTTAAAGAAAAACAATTTGCCCTGGCAACAAAACACAAGGACAATTAATCACTAACTTTGGGAATTGAAGTGTAAACAGAAGATGAGATCATGGCTTTACTGTTTATTCCTCTTCTCTGCAGATACTAACCAAACTTACACCAGCCTTATTACTGTAAAATGTACCTATCTGCACACAGTCACTTCCTTGACCACCATGGATGGTTTGTTATTTTGGTTATCTGAGTTTTCCAGATAGCTGAAGTTTTACCTGACTATAATTAACTTATTATTATTATTATTTGATGTAATGCTCTTTAAAGTGCTTTATTTTTTTTTAATTATCTGTTTATTTAAGAGAGAGAGAGTGAGCAAGAGAGAAGAGAGCATGAGAGGGGAGAAGCAGCAGAGGGAGAGGGAGAAGCAGACTCTCCACTGAACAAGTGCCAGATGTGGGACTTGATCCCAGGACCCCATGATCATGACCGGAGTTGAAGGCAGATATGCTCAGCTGACTGAGCCACCCAGGCCCCCTTTTTAAAGTGCTTTATACAAATCCTTTCTTTCTTAGATGAAAGATGCTAACCTTTTTTGGTGATCCAGGGACATTATTATGAATGCCAACCACCTTGGCAATAATGCATTGTGTCATGTTACTTGCCCTGCATGTAACATCCCCAGACCATAATGCCTTTGCAATTCTTATGTCTCCTTTGTGTAGTGTTTTATTTTGTGTCTTTTTAAAAATTAGTTTGTTAACTGAAAAATGTAAAATAGAAATGAGTTAAGCTGCTCTTATTAGAACTTAATAAAAATAAGGCTAAATAGCTTTCAAGTGAAGGCTTAGGAAGGGCATGCAGGGGAGTGCACTGTCTTGATGACTTCTGCTTTGGGGTGATATAAGGTAGACGGACTTGGCAGTTAGGAGTCCTGAGCCTGTTCCCGACTACCATAAAACTATCATATGACTACCTCCTTTCTAGCTCTCAGTTATCTGGTAGAACTAGCTGAGCTATATGTCCTCTTCCAATCTGACATACTAGTATTCTAACAAATCACCATACCCATATGTTCAATAGGTCAACTGGAAGATGGTGAGCAGGAGTTTCAACATGCTGATTGCTTTCTGTTGAAGAACTTGATGAACTTGAACTTCTTTGTAATCTATAACATTGTAATGCCAAGTCAGCTACTTAGCAAATAGTGATGACTGGAGCATTAACACTTCCAGACTCAAAAGCTTCCTTTCTGTACTTTGATATCCCCAAAGTTTCTGTAGCATGGACACTTGCCATGTAGCTACTTTCTGTAGTATCAACCAGAGATAACTTGGATCAGGGGGAGATCTAATGAAGGTCTGTGATAGTAAACTCTCTTGTAACTTCCAGGATAAAGGACATTTTCGTGATGGCAGGTAAATAGTCATCACATGCAGAGCCACACTATTGCAGAGAACAAGTAAGCATGTTCTGACTGAGGCCCATGGGAAAATCTGTGACATCTCTGCCTTTAGAAGCAGGGAAGAAAAGGCCCAGGAAGCCTAGGAATTCAGCCTGCAGCTCAGAATAATGTCTTGGAATATCAGAGCTGGGAAAGAGAGACCTTTAAAAGTTATTTCAAGCCTTCCCCCCCAACCCCCCATCAGAGGAAACTGAGGTCCAAAGAGGGCCAGTGACTTGCTCAGGAGTAGAAATAACCACGAGCATTTCCTGATATCAGTTTTGCTTTGGGAACTCTTCTGACCCTGAAGAAAGAAACCCACCAGCCCAGAGAATACATGACAAAAGATATAGGCACTTTGCCAAACAACTTTTCTGGCTCAAGGGCCTCTTCGAACTTTATCTTGGGTGCATGGACTGTCTCTCAGAAAGGATGTGGCTCAGTGACAGCTTCTACCATAACCCAAATGGGGTTGGGGGGGCATTGACCTTGGTTAGTATTTGTAGCCCCTACAATGAATTATAAAATTCTACAGAAATCATTTACCTTGAGTATAGGCAGAAGATTGAGCCCTGGCTTCTGTTTGGACTGTCTCATTTCTAGGGTCATCATATTAACATGATGGAGGGAAATACCTTATCAAATGAAGATACGAAAGTCATAATAGAGAACCATCTGGTTGGGGATCACAGACTTCATTTTTCTATTTCTTATTATGGCAACCATATCCTTTCAGGCTATTGTTATTTAGTGCACCAACACATGGATGCATGTCCTCAATTTGTATTCTTTGAACTCAATTCAAAAAATATTTATATACCAAATTCTGTCTGGACTCTAGTGTGGAGGATGCCAAAAATTATTTGTTTGTTCCATGAGCTTAAAGAGCAAGTCCCCTGCCTCGGGGAATGTGAAATTTAATAGGAGAGTAATGTAAGTGCTCAAATGGGTATGTGTTAGGGAATTGTCAGCGCATAGTTATTGCAATGAAAGATAGGAAGTCCCAGGGGGTCAAAGAAGGAAAAAAAGTGACATTGAGGTGAGGGAAATCATAAAGCATTTGGGAAGACGAGAATATTCTTTGAGCTGAGACCTGAAAGATGACTAGGACTCAGGGAGATGGAAATAGTAGGTGGAGGGCATGCAGTAGCAGGAAGAGCTTCCAGGCCAAGGAAATAGTGAAATCCCAGAAGTACTCAGGGTCTCAACTGTCCCTTCCTTCCCATTACCACTTGCCATAGGAAAGGGGTTCTGTTGAGGACAGGGAGCCAGAAAGAGAGATCTAGAAAGAGGAGAAGCCAGGTCTGTTTTCTATGAATTTTCACCTTAGTATAAACAGCACAAACCTTGCCCAAACTAAGGCAGGGCAGCAGACACGTTGGCCCAATTTCTGTGGGAGGACAGCTGTGGCTGCTCTCCACGTGTTTAAAAAGTCATCTCATTGGAGTTGAACAGATACACTGACAGCTATCTACCAGTCCTTGGAGCAATGCATGGAGAAGGTAGCTCAGGAATGATTGTTCTCATTTTACTTTACTTTTGTATTTTATTTTTTTAAAGATTTTCTTTATTTGACAGAGAGAGAAAGCGAGAGAGAGCACAAGTGGGGGGCAGGGGTAGGGAAAAGCAGGGATCCTGATGCGGGACTCCATCCAAGGACCCTGGAATCATGACCTGAGCTGAAGGCAGACACTTAACCAACTAAGCCACCCAGGCGCCCCTATTCTCATTTGATAGAGGGAAGCCTAGGAGGCCACATGATGGAAATGAATCAGGCCAGGTCATTATCTACTGAGTGGTGGCTTCAAGCCCATAATTGCAGCATCCCAGTTGCCTACCCAATAACCTCCTGCTCCTTCAAGGCTCGAGGCAAACAAACAAAGACTGTCCTACAGAGCCAGATACCCCAAGGCTTTGCTTGTCAGGGTTCCCAAGCTATATCCTGGAGCTTCTCTGACATCTTCTCTGGGCCTTTGAAGAACTTCTCAGAATTAATGTAGTCGTATATTCAGGGAGTGTCTTGGATTGTCCTGCTGTCAAAACTGTCCTGCTGTCCTGCTGTCAATGTTGGAAACAACATTCCCCAGAATCTCCTTTCTTGTGTAGTTTCAGGGTACAGTTGGCCAAAGAAGACACTTGCATGAGTTAGGACACAAGAGTCCTTACTGTCTGAAGGTTGTTTTGTGATCAGACACAGAGATGGACAGATGTAGATGTGCCCGATAGGTTCCAGCTTGTCCTCACTCTCCTCCGCTCTGCATACAATACTTCTTTCCAACTACTGCTCCGATGACCAGCAATGGCCTAGATCTACCACCAGATGCTTGCAGGTGGACCCACTGAGGTGGGCGCTGCTCAGAGCCAACAGCTTCTCAGAGAACTCTCCCCATGGGCCCCCCTTCACAGGCCCATGTTGGCTCCTTAAATGGTCTTGAATTCTTACACTCCCTAGCAGATGCCAAAATTTCCACCCATGCCAGGGCTTCAGGAGCTGATTAGTGACCGTGGTCCTCTAACATCCCAGCCCCATCCTTCACTGCCACAGCGCCTCCTTTAGTCACGTGATTTCTGATACCCAAAATAGCCATTACCTCACATTGCTCACAGAGGCTCTGCTTTTCTTCACGGAACTCTGGCTGATACAGTTACTGGAGTCAGCAGTCCGATACTCTAGTAACAAACAATTAGGAACCCGTGGCCTGGGTTTTGGGATTGGCAGCAAGTAGAGTCTAGAAAAGCAGTGAGCAAACTACTACAGGAAGCTTGCAAAGGCAACTCGAGTCATGTAGTGGTGAAACATTCGACACGACTTGCCCACGGCAACATAGAAGGTAGAAAAATTGTACACAGTAAGCTTGTGGATCTGCTAAGGAGATCTCCAGGCAATGTCAAAAGTGTCAGTATGTGTTTCTTGCTGTATGTGACAAGGTACTTCAAGAAGAAGTAGGTCTTCAGTGTGCAAACCTTATGACTTGCTTTGACAAAAGGCATGTGGTATGTGGAGATGGGGTGCTGCTTCCAAGGGCCCCTGTAGCTCTTTCAGGCATCAGGGGACCTCATAGCCCTTTCCCATGTGGAATATTGCCCTGGGGCCTCCATGTGAGGAAGCCCTGCCAGGCCTACTGGAGAAGCAAAGGTCACATAGGACAGAGATGAATTGTCCCAATTGAGGTCTCGAGACCAACCCACTGACAGCTACCACCAACTGCTGGACAGGTGAGTGAGGCAATCTCGGGCCTTCCAGCTTTAGTCAAGCCTCTACTGGAATGGCCTCTGGCAAATCCAGCCAAAGGACCATCCCGCTAAGCTTAGCCCAGACTTCTGACCACAGGATCTGAGAAAATACTATGGATGTTGTTTTAGCGACTGAGTTTTAGAATGGTCTGTTACACAGCGATAAGTACACTATGGGGTGTAGGAAGCAATTTGTGACAAAGGGAAAGACTGAGATTTTGAACTGACACTTGGAGAGTTTCAATCTCATGAGTTCTTGAGGCCTTGAGAGTTACTCAGCCTAACTTCTTTTCTACCACACCCTTACCAAAAAATCATGCCACCATTTCACAATTGATTGCAAAGATGAGACACTCACTAACTCCTAAGAAGGATCAGGCTGTTTGGATTATCCATGACTTGGAAAATTCTCTCTTGGCCCCCTATCTAGGAATATAACTTAAGGGAAGATATTCCAAGTATGGAAATAATTTTTATGAACAAAGATATGTGTAGCAGTCATGTATAATGACAGAAAACCAGAACAATGTAAATATTCATTTCTGCGGGGGGAACAGTTAAATTAGCCTCAATTTAGTAAATATCAGGCAGGCATTATTTATCACATTAATGGAAAATTTACAATGAACTGGAAACTTTTTTAGTAGGTTAAATTAAGCAAAAAAGGAAAAAAAGCCATATACATGGTGAAATCACAACTATGTAGAAGGTATGCATTGAAAATAAAAAGGAGAAGGAATTAGAGCAAACTGTTAACAACGGCTAGTTGAACTACAGATCTTTCTTTTTCCCTCTGTTTTTATATTTTAAAAGTATTTAAAAAAGAAACCTGGACCCACAACTATTTCCCTCTAGTTTCTGTCAATGGCATAAACTCAGTTTAGGTCAACCAACAGGGGACACACAGGAGGGACAACTATCCAGCCTGGAAGTTAGGGTTGGTTTGCAGTCCCTTTGTCTCTCATATCCACCTGAGTCTCTGGTATGGGGACTCCTCATCACTCTGTCACTACTTAACCTTTTCTTCTAGTCCTTGAGTCCCAACAGAGCTGAAAAAAACTTGGAGATCTCTGCTTTACTTCCACAAAATTATACGGTGAAAAATGAATTCTGATAAAACAACCACAAACTCAGAATAAGTAAAATTCCCATATGGCAGTGTGTGGCAAGAAGGGTCTCCTGTCAGGAAATAGTTTTGTGATTGTAAATTCTGAGGGGGAGTCAGTGGGTGGGGTGAAAATGAATGGATGAAGAGAGACAGGAGAGTCCCTTAGTGTGGAGTTCATGAAGACTTTGTGGGGACGAAGAGGAAAGAGAAAGAAAGAGAGAGAGAGTGTGTGTGTGTGTGAGAGAGAGGGAGGTGGGAGGGATTGGGCATTTAAGACTATTTGCGGTAAGAACATCTCTGCTCTGTTTTGGTTTCTCAAGAGAGGGAGTTGAATTGTGAATTCCTTTGAATTTTTAAAGTTTTCTCTTTACTGAAAACCCCTTACTGAGACTGGATCATGAGGGACCTCATCTTATTATGAGTCACACATGAGTGTTCACCAATTGTTAGATGCTGGGAAAATCACTTAAACTCTCTATGTTGTAGGTTGAATTGTGTCCTCTCCCTACCCCCCGAAGGATATAGTCAAGTCTTAACCTTTGGATTTGACTCCATTTTATCTGGAAACAGGTCCTTGAAGATGTAATCAAGGTAAGATGACATCATGCTGGCTGGACCATTAGGGGGACCCTAATCCAGTGACTGGTGTCTTTATAAGAGGGACATTTCTTCAGAGACACATGCAGAGCAAAGTGTGAAGGCACAGACGGAGAATGAAGACATGCTTCCACACACCAGGGGATGTTAAGAATTGCAAACAACCACCAGAAAGCTAGAAGGGGCAAGAAAGTGTTCTTCCCTAGAATCTTTAGAGCCTTCAGGGCACAGCCCTGCCGACACTTTGAAATGAGACTTCAGCCTCCAAACCTGTGAGAGAATACATTCCTGTTATAAGGCACCTCATTTGTGGTACTATGTGACGGCAGCCCTAGGACATGGATATGCTCTGGATGTAGGTTTTCTCATCTGTGACACAGTGACAGCAATAGTATTAATGTCACAGGACTGTGGTGAACACGACATGAGCTAATACACGTGAAACACTTACAAGGGCCCCTGGGATCTAGACAGCACTTGGTACCTCAGTGAGAAGAGCATGACGGCTGAGATCTTGTCATCCAAGGTGACTCCCTGCTAGGTGGGCATGGGTAGTTTCCCAGCGAGAAGAAGAATGAGAAACTGGAACTGTCCCTGGATCCCCTCTGGTTTCCGGGTTCCATTCCTCCATTCCTAATCTCACTGAAGCCATCAGTACAGACTTCCTTTCCTGTGAGGACCTGAGAGCCCAGGCTGATGGCGCTGGAGAGGGAACTCGAGAATTCTCACACAGTCTGACCACTGCATTTGGGAGGTGGCGTCTGTCTTTGGTTCCTTTGGGCCTCTGAGGAGCCTCCTGGCAATCCTGGGAGGTGGGTGACAAGCACGGGGTATTATACTGATATCACAGAGGAGTGGAGGGATCTCTAAAAGCTTCTCTCCCACAAGAGAATGTAAGTCCAGGAATCTCCTCACTTCCCTGTTTCAAAGGATTGCTCTAGATGTGGGAATTTAGGCCAGTGATTCACTCGCAGCCCTGGGGCCAGGACTTCTGACTCACAAGGGAGTGCTCTGTGCTCCCAGGGTCACCCTCCTGCTAAGTCTGTCACCTCCAGGGACTGGACCAGGGCTGTGCAGCCCAATCTTGCTACTTTACCCACTTGCCCGCATTTCAGTTAAAGATCATGAGAAGGAGCAAATTAAAGTTACTAGATTCAGGATGAGAGCCTGGGACTAGGGGGAAAAGGAGATATGTGTGTGTGTGCATGTGCATGTTATGTATTGCATTCCAGAAGCTTCTGAAAGCCAGGGAAGTAAAGATAGCGCAGCTGGTGGGTCTAAGACTCAAGATGATCTCATGTGAGAGGGGCTGGAGGTTGATGCTTCGATTTGGGCCAAGTCATTTGGCCGTAAGGCTACTAATAATAACAGCGATACTAGTAGTAGTGATCTCTCTCCTCTGTGTGGAACTTTCCAGCAGACAGGTATGTTCACCTTCTTTATTATATTTGCTTCTGATGGCAGTCTTGCAGTGAATGCATTTCAGGCAGACATTGTGATTCTGGGCCCAGGGAGGTGACATGAGTCCCCAAGGCAACACAGCCTAGGAGTGGCAGACCTGAGGCAACATCCCGCCGGCCTGACTTCCAGCCTTGGCCCAGTAACTGGAATCAGAGAGCCATAGAAGGTCAGAGATAGAAAGGATCAGAAAGGCTATCAAGTTTATCTCTTTTCTCTTAGATGGGCAAAGTCAGCAAAGTGAAGTGACTGGCTCAAAGTCACAAGGCACGATCCATGGTGGACCCAGGCAGGCTCAGGGCCCAGGTGTATGGTGCTCCCCGTACAGTGTTCTGACTTACATGTTAATCAGAGTAAAAAGCTCCTAAAAGAGTGGGGGTGAGCCCTTAAGAAGGTATTGTGTCCATGCAAATGAGAGACACCATTAACAGTGTGGGGCCTGAGCCATGGCGGGCAGGTCCGTGGGGTCCGAGGCTCCCACTGCTCCAGGGAAGGACTGCCCTTTTGCAAGAAGGGCTCTGGACAGAAAAGGGAACAGTCTCCAGGCAGCAGGAGCAAGAGGAGAAAAAGAGGGCTGACAGGCAGGGGTCTCTGAGAGCCTGGGAAGCGGGCGTCCCGCAGGTGGGAAAGTGACAGTGCCCACCCTCCCAGGGGAGCGGGGCTGAGCCAGGGTGGGCGGGAGAGTCTGGGATCAGGGGCTGGGCCAGAGGGCCAGGAAGGATTCCCTCTCCCTGGCTTGTGAAAGACTCCCCACCCCGTGCCTTCTGGGACTTCAGAGCCAAGCTCATTCACATGCAAATCCCCTCTGGGACAGGGAGACTGGGCCTCAAACTGTTAAGCGCCAGGAAACAGTCCGAGGACAAGAAAACACAGCCTGGCTGTGTTCTTCCGTGGCAGCCCAGGCAGCCTGGCTCAAGGTATGTCACAGTCAGGACGGGGGCAAATGCCACGATTGAGTAAGAGCTGGGGGCAGCGAGGGGACCTGCCCCAGGCCAGTGTTACCAGGCAGAGTTCCCAGGAATGTGCAAGCTGGCGTGGTCCCCATCACCACCAAGGACCCCGTCCGGCCCCAGCCCAAATGAACATCCTCAGATCTTCGCGCAGAAACCCTCACAGAGCGCTGGGATGAGGACCAGACGACGGTCCTTAAGGAGTTCTGGTTCCCACTCTGCCCCTCATAGGTCATGGGTAACTTGTCACGTGGACCTCTCCAGGCAGTAGTGTGCCGAAGCTGGCGCGTCCCAGTTTATAAGCACAAACTGTCAACTTTTCAGAGATTTGGGGACCCTGGTGTTAAACACAGCATCATTCGAAATTGGGGTCCGTAAAGTTGCAATTAATTAAATTGTGCTAAAGGCAAATTATACAAAAACTCGTCCCCTCCTATTTTTAGCATTTGACTATTATCTCTGGCTCGAGGTAATGACCGTCTGGCATGTCTGCATGGTGAGGGGTGTGTTACTGTGCACCCTGTCTCCTCCCTGGACCAGAACCAATTGTTAATCATTTACAAGCTCACCACAATCTCCGGCCTCCGTGTTCGCAAACATCTAAGGTGGGGACAGTATCTAATACTGTCCTCTCAAAGTCAAGGGGTCATGAAACATGGCATGGAAAGAGCTTATAGAGTCTGTCATTCATTGCCTGTCGGGATAGAGCAGGGGTCTTATCTCCCAGCCCCCTGGTGATCTGGTCCTCCTTCCCAGCTCCCTACCTGCACCTCTCTGTCTGCACCTCTCATCCCTGTCCCCCCCTCTTCAGTCACACTGCTGTCCTTGCTGCTCTTCACACACACCAGCCACTTGCCCACCTCCGGGTCTTTGCACTGGCTGTTCCTTCTGGTTAGGAGGGTTTTCCCCAGAAAGCGACGTGGCTAACTTCCTCAACTTCTTCAAGTCTTTGCTCAAATGTCACCCTGTCAATGAGGACTACTCTAATTAACATATTTAAATCACAGCCCTCACCCCTCCTCACACAGTCCCTCTCTATCCTGGTCTATTGCATTTCTTTGCCCATCACCTTACCTCTCACTGTTTATGTTATCTGCGGATTGTGTTTAGCGTTTATTATGTTTTCCCCAGTGCAACATAAGCATATAAGAAGGGATTTCTGTATGTTTTAATTACTGCTGTACCCTAAGCTCCAGGAAATAGTAGGCATCCAATTAATACTTGCTGAATAAATGAATAAACCAATACCTCCCATTCCCTACCTTTTCCCTTTACAAGCACACCAAAGGAAACTTAAGCTCCGCTTTTTACCAAGGTCTAGCAGAGAGCAGCCTGTGTCTACAAAAGCATGCAGATTTGCACACCAGGTGCACTGGCACCCCAGAGCTGGGGACCCCAGTGGTCAGCCAAACAAGCTGTCATGGTCTAAAAAAACCCAAAAAACAAAAAACTCCCACTTCACACTCATCTGAGCTCACCCGTGTGCTCTGGCCCAGCACTGGGACCTTCCTTCTGTTTTCCATCACCCAGAGCCTGTGCTGTTTGCCCTTCCTGCCTAAAGTGAGCTTTGTTCACACTTTCCTGAAGCTCATTTCCACTTCCTGATTTCCGTGCGCCTAGAATCGGAACCCGCTATCTCAGGAGGGGAAAAATCCCCCTAGGGACTACAACTGAAATTCATGAGAAACATCTCCCCTTTTCTCCTGTCCTTTGGTCCCTTTGGGGGCCAAGGCCGCTTGTCTACTCCCAGAGAATTAGCAGAGCTGCTGCAGTTACTGGGGTCAGCCACAGCCTGAAGGTGGAGGGCATGTTCTGAGTAAACACAGAGCATGCACAGAAGTTAGGAGCCTGGGGGTCAGGGGAGTCAATCTTGGAGCAGGGCCGTGGGACGGACTTATCTCTCAATAACACAGCAGGGAGCAGACTGACCCAATGAGGCCTGGGGAACGGAGCACTGGACTGGGAGTTGTAGGCCATCAGAACTGGAAGGGCTTGAGAGGCTAGCAAGTCTACTCTCCTCCCTGGGCAGATGGGGAAACTGGGGCCCAGAGCAGGGTGCTCACTTGTCCACCATCTTAGCAGGAGTAGTGACTGACTTCTAGACCCGAGCCCCTTCCTTATGCTCTGTGCCCGGAGACATAGGCCTTTTCCTGCTCTGCTCTGAGACTGTGCTCCCTGCCCTGTGCTCCCGGGGCTGACGGTACTGTTAGGGCTTGTGTGCCAACAACAGATAAGTCATGCACTCTCCTCCCTCAGAGCTCACTCTCCATTTCTTGTTATTTTCGGAAAATATATTT